>SHCU01000015.1:415448-431828 GCA_004307685.1 Ceratina australensis
TTGATTATCGATAGCACTTATACTTTTTACCGATTTTTGTTTTCTTAAAGACCTTGCTTATTTTCCTGAGCTATCTTGAGTACTGTGATAAGAGCTACAGTGAGCACTATTCACATCCCAGGCTGATAGTAAATAAGTTCAAAAATACATACAGAAAGTGTACATACTTGATTCTTAGAATCACACATATTCAGGTAGACACAGTTTTGAAGACTTGCCATATTTTTTAATTCATCTTTTCGGATTTTAATCCAAGTCAATAAAATCTCTGTCCTAAGCTAAATCTCAAAGCCAGCTATTCCTAATAACGCGATATTCGTTGCAAATCAAATGCACATTGAGTTCATCGAACCCAGTCGCGTATCATATTAGCATTAACTTAAGTCCTCTGTGAATAATCACTTTCCCTTCTAAGAATTGTTGCCACACACCTACAAGAAACGTGTCGCAATTCTCCCCTTCTAACCGAACCGAGAAATTCCTTTTTCTTATTTGTGAAAAACTGAATGCAACTATCTAGCATTAAATAGTCACATTATAAAAACGTTCAACGCTGTAACAATTTCCCAAGCCAGTGCAACATGTTGACAAATTTTTATGCGAAATAATATAGTGTCTGTTAAGGACATACACATATTTATTTTCTTATTGAAATATTATAATATGCACTCATACTTTAATATTTTGTACACATGGCATATTTCTTTACCTCTTTTACGATTTCTCTATAAACGCATAAAATCTTAGTAAGTGCATTATAAGTCTTATCGTTTATAAAGTGAATCAGTAAGCCACTTTCCCGTCGGAGAAAACTTTCTCACTTTGTAATAATTTTCAGCCTATTTAATGCCATGAGGCACATTAAATGGAAATTTGTTCGATCTGCAAGTAAAAAAAATAACGTCGACTTGAATTTACGGCTTGGAAAGCGTGGCCTTTTCCACTACATTTCCCATCGCAGGGTGTCAATATTTCCTCTTCACGCACGAAACGTGTCACCACGTGTTTCGACTCGTGGCAAGTAACCGAGGGAACTTTGCATAAAACCATTGGCTCCGTCAGAGAATTTACATGCAACGTCGAAGCAGTTTCATCGTTGAAGTAATGAGACATTGACTTTGCACATAGATGATGCATGCAGCATCATTTTCTCAATAGAAATTCCTAGACAGAATCTAAGTACGAGTTCTATAGTAAATTTTGGATCACAGTGCACAAAAAATTCGACGAAAAAAGAAATAAGAACTTATCCACTGATACTTATTATGTGATAAGACGTTCAATAAGTGAATGAAAAGAAAAGAACTAATAGAACAGAGCATAATGGTAGAGGAGAGTGAAGGAGAAGTGGTAGAATGGTACAGAGAGTAATACATCAGAGAGATAGAAGGCAGAAATAATATAAGGACCATTCATTGGCAAAAAGAAACTGGATAGAATCCGTTTATCTATCACTTATTAAAAAAATGTATCTATTACATAAATGTCCCAATTTCTGTTCATGTCGTAATTCCTACTCCCTGGCTCTATAAAACTATAAAAACAGTGAGTAAAAATTGTCACGTGAACAAAAATTGGGTAACTTCCTACATTTAAGAAATATTCTTTTTATCATGTCAATTCATATTATAATTTTCATCGAGCTGATAAAAATCGCAACCCTCTTGCGGTAATACTTTAATTATCTGTAACACGAACATCTTGTTTAAACAACTATCTTCGAACAAGTTTGTGTTGTGTAAAAAAAGAACACTGATACCTATCTTTCAATCAGAAAACACAACGCACTTATAGATTAGGCGGTTGTGAAACAAATATTCTGATGTTCCCGAGCTAGATAGGTACCCGTAGCGGGGTAATTACACGTGCTCGTCGTAAGTAAACCTTTCGCAACGGTCCGTTCCAGTTTGTCTCTAGTCAGACGCGTCAGTCATAAAAGACGCTTCTCGATGCAACAACGATCGCGCGTTCGTCCCGCACCGTGCACCTTCTCGCTCTTCTCAATTAATCCGTTGTGTGCGTTAAAAATTGGGCGCGTTTAATAACTGAAGGAGGGGACCGGCTGGCCATCATTTAATTGACCATCGTTCGACTTTATTCCTGTCAGTAAACGATCGCCAGTGACTAGCGCAAACAAGTCTCCTAACAGGGAACCTGCCCCGAAAATGTAAGTTTCAGATCAGTCTTTTCTTTTCGCTCACTCGGCGGAATTAGATGAAATAAAAAATTTCAAGGATTCGTTATAATTTTTTAACGAAGAATTAGGAAAATTGAAATAAAATTTATAAACTATTTTCCTGTAGCTGTAAAAGGTATGCGTTGAAAATTACTTACATTAGATTTAACGACACGTTTTAACCGATATTAATGGTAGCGTTAACTGCCACATTGATTGCTCGCAGGCGATGCGTAACGTGCAAGTATTGTACTACGTACATAAATGTATAAACAAGTGCGGGCACGTATCGTATCAAACTGATAATTTATGCTCCGCGATGGCGTTTATGCGCGAGAGTTCAACTCGTCCGCTTCTGCCCCCCGGTATGGGTTCATTGGTTTAACGTGCATCTTGACTAGGAATACGTATAGCGATCGCCTGACAACCAATTTCTCTGTAGAACATTGAGACGAATGGATGTCGAGAGCTTGCGTGACAGCGCGAATGTGACGAAGTGACACGTTCCTACGCGATGGAACAACGAACCCCTCAGAATCGTTGAGAAAATTTTCGTGACACAGAATTTTAAAAATAGAACGTCACTTCGAATAGAAATTAGTTAGAGGTGACTCACGGGACGGTGTAAGGGCTCCAAAGTGCTCGACGATTTTCCTCGCTAAGTTTCGTTTACTTTAATTAGGCGTGCGAGATTCAAGTAAGAAAGAACCGTGACCTACGAGATAAATTACATTCGAAAATAATTGAAGATTATCAGAATTCGGAGTTCATGTCCGCGTTTGATAATGCGGTGACGTCTGACGGACGCGATTAGTTTATCGAAAAGAATTGTAGGAATGCTGTTTGGTTGAACAGTTTGTTGTAAAGATATTGACGTCACGAGGGCGATGAACAACAAGTAATTGTATGTAGATAAGAATTATATTAATAGCTCCTTTTACATATTCGATCTTGTTTACTATTGTTACAACAGTAGAATAGTTTGAATTAGATCAAATAAATTCATCCTTCTGATATCGATTTTATAATGCCATTCAAGCTCATTGCGCACAGCGTGGAAAAATTAATTTGGCAATGAATATAGCGAGATTAATCCACAACCATATAAAGCGTGGCTTTGTAAGTTCAGAAGGACAATAGCTCGGATAGGGAAAAGCCACACGCATGAACTCTTACGATACACACGGCGTATCGGAGCTTATCTGCATAGGGGAAAAAAAAAAAACTACCGGAACGCGACGACTCTTTCGAAACTACCGGACTAATCAACCTTGCGGCTTTCATGGCAACGGAAATCGCCGATATTCATGCGGTGTACCGGCGATAAGCCAACGCGAGCTGTCAAGATTATGTATAACGCGATCTTGCTCCAGTTTTGAGATTGCACGTGCTGCGACAAGTTTTCCAACACGTTCCACACAGTATTCCTGTTCTACGGAAAGTGTGTAGTTGTAGCCAGGTTCAGAGTCGTTAAACTGAAATGTCATGGAAATTTGATTTTTATCAATTTTAACAGGTATCTTAAGTAGTCTTTTATAAATATTCACAAACCGAGGCATAAAGTAAATAATTTACATGACAATTCTTTAAATCAGTCATTACTTTCTAACGTCCATCTAATTTTTCTCAGAATAAGAGCATGATTCAGGATTCTCAGTTATCGTGAATCATTTTTTATAAGCATTCTCGTAGCAAAGTATTTACGCAAGATTTTATTGACTTTTGAGATATCAGTTTTTACTATTTATTTAATATTCCGCATAAAAAAGATAAGATTGAAAATATTCCGATGCCCTAAATAATATTTTATAAACATTTTTAAGGGAAGCTCCAGTGAGCGAAATTTTTATAAAGACACCATGATTTTTCACGAAAACTCCTCATGTGAAATTGTACATGTATCGAAACCTGTAATATTATTACTGCGAGACCCTGAACACAAATGAACTGGCCACTCCTCAGGCCTACCCCCTGTTGTCCTGCCAGACAAAATTGTCGTGCTCTATAGGTAAACACCTGCAAGGGAAAGCATCCGATGTATATGATATAATGGACTCACTCAGACTTGGAAAAACCCAGCCCTCAGCTCGGTTGAAGAAAGCATCATTAGACAAGCTGGATCTACCCGAGCGGGAAGTGGGTTCCTTTCATCATTCCTCGATGTGGAGATCTGTCTAACGGGGGTCATGACGCTTTCGTCTGGTCTCATGCAGGTCGGGTCGAACTATTGCCATCGCCATTAGACTCCAGATCCAGGGGCCGAGGGGTTGGCAGTCTGTCCCTCTAGAAATTTCATCTTATTATTGTGCGTTACATTATGATTGTTGTACAAATAAAGAAACTTACTCCACACCTGTACCTCAAATTTTTAGTTTCCATAATCATTTATTTCTCTTTTCTTATTTTATGAAGA
Source organism: Ceratina australensis (assembly GCA_004307685.1). NCBI lineage: Eukaryota > Metazoa > Arthropoda > Insecta > Hymenoptera > Apidae > Ceratina > Ceratina australensis. The sequence continues at coordinate 420,038 of SHCU01000015.1, forward strand.
AAAAAATGGTGTCCTTACAGAAATTTCGTTGATTGTATCACTTGATACAAAGTGCTTTATGTTTTTGGCAAAAATATTGGGGTCAAAGCCACAGCAGAATGCTATTATTACTAGTAACGATAGAAGATGAAATTTTCTGAAAACATTACACAACTGGCTTAGTTGCGCTACGTCAATCACATACTTCACATTTATATTTTCAGATTACACCGATATCGTCACACGTACGGTTAGCAGGATCAGCGCCAACTAAAACACATCTAAGCGGGAAACACAATAGACCGCAACGGTGCGAGGACAGCCGTGTGATTTTTATAAAGGAGAAACAGATGCAACGCGTGGCACGGTGTCGAGAAATCTGTTCAGCCACTAACGTTACAGTTCCAGTAAGAGTTATCCAGTTGTTCGTGGACGTTAGAACGGTGCAGTGCGTCCTTACGTCCACGCGTGCACACATACAATCATTTAGATTAGCGTAATTCCAATTTTATCATAAGAATTCGTCTCGCGACGGTCCTAACAAAGGCCACTTGACGATAATTGATGAAACGGTGGTGAGACGTCCTTCGAGAAGGAAAGAATTGTAACCATACTCGCTGATTACAATGCATCAACCATTGATCGGTGAGTTAAACTAGTTGGCAATAATTGGTGAAAACGACTCGTCGACCAGAAGATTTGTCATAAAAAACCAATTGATAATTTCAATTGTTAAAACCGTGAAAGTGTAACCGTAAATCTAAGGAGGGGACCGGCTGGCCATCATTTAATTGACCATCGTTCGACTTTATTCCTGTCAGTAAACGATCGCCAGTGACTAGCGCAAACAAGTCTCCTAACAGGGAACCTGCCCCGAAAATGTAAGTTTCAGATCAGTCTTTTCTTTTCGCTCACTCGGCGGAATTAGATGAAATAAAAAATTTCAAGGATTCGTTATAATTTTTTAACGAAGAATTAGGAAAATTGAAATAAAATTTATAAACTATTTTCCTGTAGCTGTAAAAGGTATGCGTTGAAAATTACTTACATTAGATTTAACGACACGTTTTAACCGATATTAATGGTAGCGTTAACTGCCACATTGATTGCTCGCAGGCGATGCGTAACGTGCAAGTATTGTACTACGTACATAAATGTATAAACAAGTGCGGGCACGTATCGTATCAAACTGATAATTTATGCTCCGCGATGGCGTTTATGCGCGAGAGTTCAACTCGTCCGCTTCTGCCCCCCGGTATGGGTTCATTGGTTTAACGTGCATCTTGACTAGGAATACGTATAGCGATCGCCTGACAACCAATTTCTCTGTAGAACATTGAGACGAATGGATGTCGAGAGCTTGCGTGACAGCGCGAATGTGACGAAGTGACACGTTCCTACGCGATGGAACAACGAACCCCTCAGAATCGTTGAGAAAATTTTCGTGACACAGAATTTTAAAAATAGAACGTCACTTCGAATAGAAATTAGTTAGAGGTGACTCACGGGACGGTGTAAGGGCTCCAAAGTGCTCGACGATTTTCCTCGCTAAGTTTCGTTTACTTTAATTAGGCGTGCGAGATTCAAGTAAGAAAGAACCGTGACCTACGAGATAAATTACATTCGAAAATAATTGAAGATTATCAGAATTCGGAGTTCATGTCCGCGTTTGATAATGCGGTGACGTCTGACGGACGCGATTAGTTTATCGAAAAGAATTGTAGGAATGCTGTTTGGTTGAACAGTTTGTTGTAAAGATATTGACGTCACGAGGGCGATGAACAACAAGTAATTGTATGTAGATAAGAATTATATTAATAGCTCCTTTTACATATTCGATCTTGTTTACTATTGTTACAACAGTAGAATAGTTTGAATTAGATCAAATAAATTCATCCTTCTGATATCGATTTTATAATGCCATTCAAGCTCATTGCGCACAGCGTGGAAAAATTAATTTGGCAATGAATATAGCGAGATTAATCCACAACCATATAAAGCGTGGCTTTGTAAGTTCAGAAGGACAATAGCTCGGATAGGGAAAAGCCACACGCATGAACTCTTACGATACACACGGCGTATCGGAGCTTATCTGCATAGGCAAAAAAAAAAAAACTACCGGAACGCGACGACTCTTTCGAAACTACCGGACTAATCAACCTTGCGGCTTTCATGGCAACGGAAATCGCCGATATTCATGCGGTGTACCGGCGATAAGCCAACGCGAGCTGTCAAGATTATGTATAACGCGATCTTGCTCCAGTTTTGAGATTGCACGTGCTGCGACAAGTTTTCCAACACGTTCCACACAGTATTCCTGTTCTACGGAAAGTGTGTAGTTGTAGCCAGGTTCAGAGTCGTTAAACTGAAATGTCATGGAAATTTGATTTTTATCAATTTTAACAGGTATCTTAAGTAGTCTTTTATAAATATTCACAAACCGAGGCATAAAGTAAATAATTTACATGACAATTCTTTAAATCAGTCATTACTTTCTAACGTCCATCTAATTTTTCTCAGAATAAGAGCATGATTCAGGATTCTCAGGTATCGTGAATCATTTTTTATAAGCATTCTCGTAGCAAAGTATTTACGCAAGATTTTATTGACTTTTGAGATATCAGTTTTTACTATTTATTTAATATTCCGCATAAAAAAGATAAGATTGAAAATATTCCGATGCCCTAAATAATATTTTATAAACATTTTTAAGGGAAGCTCCAGTGAGCGAAATTTTTATAAAGACACCATGATTTTTCACGAAAACTCCTCATGTGAAATTGTACATGTATCGAAACCTGTAATATTATTACTGCGAGACCCTGAACACAAATGAACTGGCCACTCCTCAGGCCTACCCCCTGTTGTCCTGCCAGACAAAATTGTCGTGCTCTATAGGTAAACACCTGCAAGGGAAAGCATCCGATGTATATGATATAATGGACTCACTCAGACTTGGAAAAACCCAGCCCTCAGCTCGGTTGAAGAAAGCATCATTAGACAAGCTGGATCTACCCGAGCGGGAAGTGGGTTCCTTTCATCATTCCTCGATGTGGAGATCTGTCTAACGGGGGTCATGACGCTTTCGTCTGGTCTCATGCAGGTCGGGTCGAACTATTGCCATCGCCATTAGACTCCAGATCCAGGGGCCGAGGGGTTGGCAGTCTGTCCCTCTAGAAAATTCATCTTATCATTGTGCGTTACATTATGATTGTTGTACAAATAAAGAAACTTACTCCACACCTGTACCTCAAATTTTTAGTTTCCATAATCATTTATTTCTCTTTTCTTATTTTATGAAGAAAAAAATGGTGTCCTTACAGAAATTTCGTTGATTGTATCACTTGATACAAAGTGCTTTATGTTTTTGGCAAAAATATTGGGGTCAAAGCCACAGCAGAATGCTATTATTACTAGTAACGATAGAAGATGAAATTTTCTGAAAACATTACACAACTGGCTTAGTTGCGCTACGTCAATCACATACTTCACATTTATATTTTCAGATTACACCGATATCGTCACACGTACGGTTAGCAGGATCAGCGCCAACTAAAACACATCTAAGCGGGAAACACAATAGACCGCAACGGTGCGAGGACAGCCGTGTGATTTTTATAAAGGAGAAACAGATGCAACGCGTGGCACGGTGTCGAGAAATCTGTTCAGCCACTAACGTTACAGTTCCAGTAAGAGTTATCCAGTTGTTCGTGGACGTTAGAACGGTGCAGTGCGTCCTTACGTCCACGCGTGCACACATACAATCATTTAGATTAGCGTAATTCCAATTTTATCATAAGAATTCGTCTCGCGACGGTCCTAACAAAGGCCACTTGACGATAATTGATGAAACGGTGGTGAGACGTCCTTCGAGAAGGAAAGAATTGTAACCATACTCGCTGATTACAATGCATCAACCATTGATCGGTGAGTTAAACTAGTTGGCAATAATTGGTGAAAACGACTCGTCGACCAGAAGATTTGTCATAAAAAACCAATTGATAATTTCAATTGTTAAAACCGTGAAAGTGTAACCGTAAATCTGACTCGTGATTTAAATTAGTGGACGATAGTTAATGAAACAATAAAATATCCTTGGGTACTTGTTTCGTGGAGAAAGATCAATTGATAACATCTATCGATTAGAAGCGTGATACGTTTTAAGAATTTACCTATCGATGCGATGAAATATACCAATAGCGTTAGGTAGAACCGTGGAGGAAATTCAACGTAATTGCCGTGGACTATTAATCGAGGAAAACAACTCGAAAAACAAGTTTCCGAAGAGACAGGATGGCGAGCGTCGACAGGAACTTAGAGGAGCTGATGGCCCATCTGGGCGAGTTCGGTAAATACCAATGCTGGCAGTTCTCGCTGCACGTTATCGGCGCCCTGACAGCGGGCCTACACATGCTGACGCTGTTAACAGTCGCCGCCGTTCCACCCCACACGTGCGACGTCCCCAAATCGAATTTGTTAACCGACTCGTTTAACGTGACATCATCGAAATGGAACACGTCCGTCGAATCTCTTCCTCGAGCGATCGACGCCTGCCACTATCTGGACCTGAACGAAACGACCCGCGAGTGCGAGTCGTGGACGTACGACACGCAATACTTCCAATCGTCCCGCGGGATGGAATGGAACTTCGTCTGCTCGCAAAGATGGATGGGGGCGGCCGCCCAATCTGCCTACATGTTCGGCGTGTTCATCGGCGCTGTGACATTAGGCAGTTTGGCCGATAAACACGGGAGAAAGATAATATTCTACGTGTCGGCGGTAGCGCAGCTTATCCTCGGTGTGACGGTAGCCCTGGTGAACAACTATTACATCTTCCTGATCTTACGGTTCCTGTACGGAATTTTCGGTTCAGCCGGCGCGTACATAACAGGATTCGTGTTGACGATGGAACTGGTCGGGCCGTCGAAGAGGACCATGTGCGGTATCATGTTCCAAATAGCGTTCGCCGTTGGTTTCATGCTGGTCTCGGTTTGGGGCGCGCTGATAAAAGACCGAATGTGGCTGCAGATCGTATACGGTCTTCACAGCGCGCTGATGATCGGACACTGGTGGCTGATGGACGAGTCCCCGCGATGGTTATGGGCCCAAGGCCGGGTCAGCGAAGCTCTCGCGATCATACGAAAGGGTTTGAAGATGAACGGTAACAACGTAGCCATAGACACTGAGAAATTGATCAGCGATGGGAAGAAGCAGAGGAACGTGGACTACGAGGATCGCTCGTACGGAGCGTTGGATCTTTTCCGAACGCCGAATCTCCGGAAGAAATCGTTGAACGTATGTCTGAACTGGTTCGCGAATTCGATAGTGTATTACGGTTTGTCGTTGAACGCTGGGAACCTCGTTGGCAATCCGTTCTTCATGTTATTCCTCAGCGGTTTGGTCGAGCTACCCTCGTATATTCTGATGTGCTTTTTAATGGACCGGGCCGGCCGAAGATGCGTCGTTTGCACTTTCATGCTGATAGGCGGCGTGTGCTGCGTAATCGCTTCTACCATCCCAACTGGCAGCGAGATAGCGGCCACGAGTATAGTGACGATCGTCCTCTTTGGGAAAGCTTGCATCGCTGGTTCGTTCGCCGTTATCTATAATTACACCGCGGAACTGTTCCCTACGGTCGTTAGGAACACCGCTTTGGGCATCGGCTCGATGTGCGCGCGTCTCAGCGGCGCTTTGACGCCGATGATCATGCTGCTGGACTCGTTCAATCCGAAAGTGCCGGCGGTTTTATTTGGCTGCGTGGCACTCGTCTCTGGATTTCTGTCGACGTACCTACCGGAGACGTTGAATCAACCGATGCCCGAGACGATAGAGGACGGCGAGAATTTCGGAAAGCACGACACGTGTTTCAGTACGTGCATCGGGTCCGATAGGAAGGGCAGCACTTATGAGGTCACGTTGAACCAGTTGGCTGACAAGGACGAGAAGGAGAAGCTGAATCAGGAGGAAAATGGGAAGGACACTTCTCGTTAATTTTATTGTTAAAAAAAAAAACCATCGAGCGCTTAGTAAGTTGTTTGAAAGTATTTTCAAAATTTATTTACATTCAAATTGGGAAATAAAATTACATCAGTAATTATTTCTTATTCTGATTTGTGGACGTCACGATACCAAAGCGTATATTCAATACTTCCAGATCTTGTCCCACTAGGGGAAATTAACAATAAAATCGGGTCAAGATTCGTTGTTCCAACATGTTACGAGACTCGCTCCGCGCACTGTTGAAGCTTGAGATTTTCTTGAAGCAGCTCTTGACAGCGCGAGGTAATATCGATCAACCGCCAGTACATATTGTCGCAGAATTATTTTGTAATTCTATATACTGGTAGTGCGCGCGTATGTAATACCGCCGCGGATGGATCCGACCGCAGATTCTTGCTTTACGCGAGACGACAACAACGTTATAACAAGGTGTCGGGCTACATTTGCATTGCTAATCACGTTGAGAAAAAACCTTTTCACCCGAATAGAAGTTGTACGTCAAGCACTCAGGAACACAAAAATGCAGCCCACTGTTCATTATAAATTGCATAAGAGTTTCAGAAATGCGACACATCTCTACCATTTGACAATGGCAGGAACGAAAGGATTAAACAGGGTATTTCGTACAGGGTATTTATTCGAAATTGTCCACAAGTTTCCTCCACGGATAAATTGTTACTTTTTGAATTTTTAACTAAATACGAAAAGGATCAGTTTCGTAACAGGCGTCATGTGAACAACAGTTTATAGAACTTACTCATATTCTTGTAATTTATACACGTGTACTCGCTGTGGGATGACATAGTTTTCTGTTCGATTTGTTTGCTGATTAACACGATCGGTACATTACACGACGATAAGTAACTCCGAGTGTCATATTGAACAGAGCAAACAAATGAAAAATACGAAACATAAGTGTCATGTCTGTGATACTTAATTCAATAGTGAATCAGATTCAAATAGATTACGCTTTCTACCTCCACAAATATTTTTATAGTATCTACCTTCTACGTGAATAAGCGAATTGTTGAGACTAATCGCGTTATGCTTATTTTGGAAATCGTTATTATAGAATAGATCTTTCAATAACGTGAAACAGGGATCCTATATTGTATCGATAAAAATTGTTTGCACCTTACACACCGTGTGAGAAAATATTATATCGCACAATTGAACAATTTCTATCATAAAATTCATTTCTCTGTGAATCGCAATTTCCTGTTAAGGGAATTTTATCGTTGATTGAATTAACAATCAGATTTTTATAAAATTTGATATGCTTAAAGCTCTTAAATTAGAGAGCGACGAGTGCCTCTACTGGGGTGCAGAATCCAGCTGCAGTGGCCGCATAATTCTGAAACGTTCTACGAGAGATGCAATGTAGAATTTCCCGTTGGAATAAAAATTAGAATTTATCTGTGTTATTATTACAACGACAATTTTTATGTAAAACTGACAGCAAATAGCTGCGTTAATGTGTCTATACGCAATTGAATTTTGTAACTATGTAAATGTAAAGGCTCGTTTGTAAAATACACGACACCCTGTTTGTATATTACCGATGTTAATAAATATTTGAAATATTAAATACTACGAGTTTTCTTTATACATTATACCTTTACCTTGAGAGAAACTACGATCTAGTTTAAGAATTTCTTTATCTTAAATTATATGTCGATCATTCAAGAAATCTCTCCTCGGCGGTTGAACCGAACAGGACGGATTCCTGGCTGGAAAAGTTTGGTCCAGCACCAGCACGCAACCCAGGAGAGTATACTCTCATTTCCCCCCTGATGACACTTCATGCAATCACGGGTCAGTGCGCTTCAATTTCGTTCGTCGTCGTAATTTATTTTGTTGCGAGCATAAGTTATGGCACGTGAGTACGACACATCACGTCAAGTTAGCATCGCCTCAACACGTTAGGTATACGAGTTTAATTAGCATAAAAGCTTTATCAGTAAAGACACGCTACCGTGAATGTAATCGTTATTCTGTCCGATGTGTCCATTATTCATAGTCAGCTAACAATAGAGTATTAAAAATCGAAACTGATTATTCCTTAATATTTTCCGTTATTAATTGCTTTACGAGTAGGCTATAAAGTAATTGTATTTAGAAGAGTCAATAGCATTAGCAGATATGTAATCGGTTAGTTTAGTTCTATGTGAAACATTGCCTCTCAGCTTGGTGTTACCATTACCTTGGCCGCGCCCCGCATGATAATCCTCTAGAATCTCGCGTCGATGCATCCCTTTAAAGGTGAACGACCCAAATACATACGCGTTTTTAAACGGCTAAGAGCTTATTCAGCATTATTTCGATTTATATAAATTTCATTTTAATATTTTTTACGAAAAAAATTTGTAGGTAGCAAATGTTTATTTTAAATTCTACTGAAATGGATGTAAAGGAAAACATCGTAAAATACTAAGTATCCGATGAAATATTGAGATGAAGCTATATATTTTTCTCACAAGTTTTCCTACTAACGGAATACCGAAGCACGGCTGTGCGAAATTTCTGTTTACCCGCGGAAATCCGCAAAGCGTAGTTCGCAGACGTGTAGAAATACAAATTCACGAGTTGCTGTTGCGAAAACTCAAACTAGATACTTCTGTTAACAACATCGTTAGCTATTTTTAAATTGCTCCTGTTTACATAATTTCAGGTTTTATCAACTAGTTTGTGGATAGTGCTTATGGACACTATGTGAATGGTAACAATGTAATAATTTATTTTTATTTTTCTTGTGACAATTTAATATTTCATATGGAATTATATACCTTTAAATTAAATCATCTTGTTACGAATTTACGAATTGATGAAAAAATTAAATATCCAAAAAATGTAAAGAATACATGTGATATTTAAAAATACGTAGAATGTGAAAGCCTAAATTCACATAGCAATAATTGAATTCTAAAAAGCAATTTTGTTCGTGTACCATTTCTCGAACACATAAAATGTATTTTGCATAAAAGTCTGCAATCTAAGCATGACAATTGAAATTCGAGATCTCGATTAAGTGTTCATTATGTTGATGTTTGAGAGAATTCAAATTTAAGCACAAAGGATGCGTTTGGTGACTAGGTTTGATGAAACCGATCATCAGTCGGAATAAGTGAGCACGTGCGTATTTACTCACCTCTGCAAGCACGCAGGTGAACGCACGGTCACGTCGTCAAGGCGCACGCTAGATCGAAAAGCACGCGCACGGACAACGTTCACGAACTCACCGCGCCGACTAAACTCGCGGCTCGCGCTTCGCAGATTGAAGTGCCGGAAAATCGTTGCACAAGCGCGCGCAACTCTGTCCCGGTTGTCAGATCCGAACTTTTCCCACCAGCGAAAAATGATCGTGGGCAAACTCAAGGATTATTTGGGTCAACTCTACTTCTCGCGGTGCCTTACGATTCCGCGTTCGAGTCCTACGACGGGACTAAAAACGTTCTGTATCGGTTTCTAAAAAGACCGTCACGAGCAGAGTTACGATGATTGAAATACATTTTAATTAAATTACGTACTCGTGGAGCGCATGTCTCAAAAATCCCACAATGTGCCAAATACTGGCGAACACTGATCCAGAGAACCACGATTATGTTCTATTAATCTAAATCTAATCTATTAAAATTGTCTTTACCAAATTTCGCTGTTTATTCAATTTATTTTAATACAATCGTAATGTATGAAATAATATATGATCAATGTATCTTTACAAAAGACCTTGTCTTTTTAAATCCTCGTATGTTTTACGATTAACGACATTTCCGAGCGAGTCCTCAAACTCCTCCTCCTGTTCCGGTTGCCAACGTTCCGCTTGCTTCTGTGCCTTCAATTTCTCCCATAAAGCTACAGCGTCTTCTATTTGCGTGACATTAGCAAAATGTGCGGTGTTCGGAATTCCTAGGCAGCGCATACCGTGCGCGTGTCTCCATTCCGCAAAATGTCGTTGGAAAGCTTTTGGTCCTTTGTACGTGAAATTGCCACATATCTCGCAATTGTAACTGATATTCAACCCGTGTAATTTATACAACCAGTATGGTATAGGCTTGCCATCCCAACCAAGAGGGAGATTTTTGGGATTATAAGGGACCTCATTATCATCTTCTTCTTCCGATTCACTAGCGCTGGCTTCAGCATCGGAATCTCCCCTTTCACCTTCTGTCCTAGCTTGCTTCCTCTGAACATTTTCCTTCGTAGCAACGCGCTGAGTCGATACCAACTCCGCGAGCCTGTATACTTGGGCTTCCAAACGCGCTATTTCCTTCTGCTTCTCACTGTTTCTTCCCTTACCGGACTTTCTATTCTTATTGTTTTTAGCTAATAGATTCGGATCCAAAGATGCCTCTCCTTTTGTACTGAAAAGCCTCTGAGCTCTCTCTTCCAAAGTGCCGCCACACTTTAAACCTAAAGCCATCAGTGCAGATTTTAATCTGTCCAATCCCAAAGAGGCGAGCTCCTCCCACGAGGAGAAGGCAGAAAGTTCTAAATGGGCTCCTACGTGCGTCAAAGCACTGCCAGTTTCCTTCGGCCATCCTGGAAACGAACTGTTCTCCCACTGTACTTCAAATTCTTTATTAGCCTCCTCCAGTTCCGCGTTTATATCGAGCAAAGGTCTAACTCTGCTTAAATAGTCAGTCAAATATTCTAATAAAGACTCCACGTATTTCTGATACTCAGCATTTTTTCTTTCCCTTGGTATATCAAACAAATGATCAAAAATTGACAGATACATGATATAATCTATCTTCTCTATTCCTTTGAGATTAATATACTTTTCGTAACATTCATGGAGGTCAAGATATTTCCCATAACCTTCCTCATCCGTAAATTCAACAAGGTTCGAGAGTTCTTCAGTGGGATTTTCTCTCATTTTAGCTAATTCCTCGAATTCTACGGACATTGGAATGCTGATTTCATTGGGATGTCGTCGATAAAATTCTTTTATAGATTTCAATCGGGAATAAAACTCGGAAAACTCATTTGGTCCGGAAAGTGCTTGTACCTGCATAAAAGCAAGAGTTGTATAAACAATCGTAAGTGATACATAGCGGAAGTAAAAATACAAACCTCCTCTTTCCTTTGACCATCTTTATCTTCGTACAACTCCTGTAAATGTGCAGTACTATCCATGTACTGGTCGAGTAACATTTTTAATCGGTGCTCCGAATTTATACTCTCTCTGTGGCCAGGCTTCTTGTAAAGCATCTCTTTGACCATCGCGTCCATCAATCTCTCCCGTTCCTCATGATAACGCCGTTGCTGTTCAAGTATCGTTTCCATTTTTCTCACTCGTATAAAAAGAACACTCAATACACTTTGCGATCAAATACAAATCAACTGTAATCAGCAAACCGCATCATAACTCGATTCGACTCAGATGCAAATACTACAGTGTACTAACCGCCATTAATAGTATTGGTGTCGCTACCTTGTGACAAAATATAGAAAGTAACATAGATGGAGCCATAGGATGGATGAATGAAGGATTGAAAAATAAAAATTTTATATAAACATATTTACATATATCTTCAATTACCTTCTTCTTTCTTCGATAACTCTCTTATCAGACGAGATACGAGAAAAGTGAATAGGACCTTTCTTGTAGATCTCGGTGAGATCTACAACTTTTGTTTGAACCATTTTTCGCTATCGTGACATTTTAGATATTGCTAATTTCGATCGAGAACCCAAAGGGTCCCCCCTTTGCATCATTTTCGTTTTTTGCTAATTACTCGTTAATTATTCATGCTAGCGAAAAGTGTTTGAAATAAAAGTTGTAGATTTCAATGAGAGCTACAACTTTTGT
>SHCU01000015.1:443482-470096 GCA_004307685.1 Ceratina australensis
TCTTCAAGAAAATACGAATTTATAGTACAGTTTTTCGAGGTTTTCCTGCAGATTTAATTATAGAAAAATGAACTAATGAATGTAATTACCTGCTGTGCGACAGGCTCGAGGATGCTTTCTATGGTTTTCGTGTGAAACACCGGCATCTTGATAGAATTTCACTTGCCAATATGTGAAAATATAGTGGCCACTGGAACGTAATCACTGGAAGAAGCTTCGCTGCGAATGTAACGAAAGAGCTACGCGTGAAATCATTAACAATGCGTCGAGAAACTGAGAGAATAGAACGAGAAATAAACGTTAAGCACAACTTATACGACGCGTCAAGCAAGTAATTCTAGACGTGATGGATCACATCACCGCACGATCATCACGCAGGAGAATTACGATTGTGCTCGTGTTTCACACACACTGAAATTGAAGAAAACAGTACGACCACCGTTTCCAATTCTAGGGTGCACGCAAATGTCACCAGCTTGTTTTGAAATCGTTTTGCAATCCTCGTGGCTCGGAAAGACATAAACAAGAGATTTTCATATCGCTGATCCATGCAAGTTACAACAAATGTGTAAGATTCATGAATAATAAATTGTTAAATAGAAATCTGAGATTCATACATTATTTTCAAACGCCTATGTTCCATTTATAAATTCTAATTTTGTCTCAATTTAATCAGCGGAGGCTAATGAATTAAGTTACATTGTAAATAATGTTAATTCGTCGCAAAGAATACCGCAAACATCCTCCAAACTTGGATTGTACCTTGTGGGAATAACAGGTAATAATCAGTAAATAATCAAATTGTACGAATGCAATGTATTTACAATATATTATTCTTAGGTGGAATCGCAACGGCTATCAGTGTGATATGCATTCCATTTGTAAGCCCTGCATTGCGTAAAGTTTGTTTGCCCTATGTCCCGGCAACAACTCAACAGGTCCACAATGTGCTAAAAGCCTTAGAAGGCCGTTCTGGATCTTTAATTGATCTTGGAAGTGGAGATGGGCGTATAGTAAGTATAAGGTAGCACAATTTATAAATGATTCTTCGAGATAGAAATAAAAATAGAATATTCATGATAGGTTTTTGCAACAGCCAAAGCTGGTTTTAAAGCTTATGGCATTGAACTTAATCCTTGGTTGGTATGGTATTCTAGACTAAAAGCTTTGATCGTAGGATCATCGTCACAGACAAGATTTATCAATCAAAATTTATGGAAACATAACTTGAATAGATATGATAATGTGATTCTGTTTGGTGTTGATCAAATGGTAAATCCTTGTGCTATATATGAAACATTTAATTTATTTTTAGCGCAATTAACGTAATAAAATAATTGCAGATGAACGATGTGGAAAGGAAGTTTAAAAAGGAATTGAGAGATGATTCTGTCGTAGTTGCTTGTAGATTCCCACTTCCTACTATGAATTCAATTAAAACAGTAGGGGAAGGTATCGACACTGTATGGGTCTATAAAATTTCAAGAAGTTAAAATTGACATACTTAGGTATGAAATGAGATCTTTATATTTTTATTTATACACTGTAAATATTGTTTAATTATAAATAAATCAGAGTATATATTATAAAATAATCTCTCCTTTTAACTTAACAAATATCGAATCTTTTACCTTTGAAAGGTTTTATAAAAAAATACTTATATCTATATTTCAGTAGCTCTCTATGCATTCTGTATCTTAGACTTACTTTACATTCATGCACGCATGATTATATTCGTTCACACATTTTCTAACATAATCATTTGTCTGTTGCATTATGTTACTAGGAACAGAATTGTATACTTTTGAATTTACTTTTCTATAATGAAGAACTGCGCTACTAAATTTAAGAATCCAATTATCGGAATAGTTGTGTGCACGACTATCGAAAATATCGACAATGAATCTCGTTTTTTTAAAATTGTCAAATACAATAAGCTCGGTAACGTGAAGACATAAATAAACCCGCTCAACGCACCCGTATATCGTATAATTGTACCAATATATGGTATAAATACTGCGAACAGAATGCATATAGATACTAAAATAAGGTTTACTATGACAACACAGCCAATACTAGATGTTTTACCAATTGATGCGAGCAACTGAACACGTAGCATGTACGCAAGTAATGGGTAAACTGTTAATAATTGGAAAAGAAGGACAACCCTTGCGCCTACTGTTAGGCCGCTCCATTTTTGAAAGTTATTCAACATGTTCTAGAAAAGATTAACATATTATATATTGCTTAATCTTCTACTTATTTAATCATATACTCACGTCTTCGATGCAAGCTTTGCTCAATGGGAAGCATACATAAAATACTACACCCACTATGATGTAAGTTGACGTAACGAGCACATAAGCTATTGAAAGGTCTCGTCCCTGAAATTAATTTAGAAATATAATTTTTCAAATGAATTGCATCGAGACAATGTGACACTCACATTTTTACTTTGATCGCGATTATTCTGCATTATGGTAACTATAATGTTATGAATAAAGAACGACATCGCCAACATCCCGGACAGCGCGGGAAACGATGGTCTCAACATCCAACTGACTTCCCAATCAGAGTCGCCCATATTAACGCCCCAACTTGCGGATTTGATCAAGACAAAAACAATTAGATACATAACTGACATTGTTCCTGTGAACCAAAAAATATGTTAGAACAATTTGCAGATAATTTTGATGAAGGATAGAAAATAGACATTTAATCTACTTACCAAGAGAATTGAATTTTGTAAAGAACGTAGGACTACTAAAGTTTAAAAACGGAAATATTAATAGGCCTAGGAAGAGGGGAACTGTTTTATATAAGTCCCAGACTGGTCCCAGTGTACTTGTTGAATAATCATGGACTATCACTGTGCTGTTTGTAACATTGTAAATTACTATCTTTGGACATAGTACTATAAAACGAAAATAATCATTAGATTTATAATAAGCACATTGTATATACTTTTGAGATACAACTTACTTTCTGATGAGTTCGAACTATCATTTATAGAGTACTGAGTTGTATCAGCTACAGTATCTATGAAAATAAATCATATTTCTATAATATACGAAAAACATTAAATGAATTAAAAAACTTGAGATATATATTTACCATATATGAAATTTACAGAATTGTACAAAAAGTTCGACATCAGTACCCAATAGGCAATAATTGCACCGAACAATACGGTAATGCTAAAAGATTTAGCAACATATTCTGCCCATCTATTAAGATACGTGCGACATAAGTGAACTACTTCAACACCTCTTTGTCCACCTGCAGTATTACATTATCATAGAGTAATGAATTTACTTTTGGGCATGTGTAAAAAATAGTATTTTACCATGATATCTATGTACAAGTAAGAGGCAGTAAGCAGTGTACAAACATAAGCCACTCATAGTGAGTGTTAAAATAATGGCAGGGAAAAAACCAGCCATTTGTATACCCCATGGTATCGTTAATAAAGAGGAGCCCAAAATCGTATTCCATATCGAAAATCTGTAATAATATAAAAATGTCTATAACTACTATCTATTTCATTGTTTTCTCTTGATTCATCATTCAAATATATCGGATATAATGTTCATTAGACTTTCGTCGCATTTGCTGCATTAAATTTGTCTAAGGATATCGTATATGCCAAGTTCCCTTGTTAGGCACTGACCACCCACACCACCCACTGACTAGGGGCATTGACCTCTCGGGTGGTCGTCTGTTACCCAGGCAACCGACGGAGCACTAACCCCTTCTACCAACACACCGTGTAGTCGTCGTCGTCACAACCACTCGGGTGCCTCGGATGGTGGACGAAATGTGACCAACCGGTACCGACTTTCTTATTTTACTCGCTCGTTTTCACATCCTAAAATCATACATCTCATGTTTTTCACTTTCTTTTACTTTAGAATGAATCAAAGACGAGATGTACTCCGCAAACAATCGAGAATCGCTTGGTTTCGTATTTCTTTGTCAGGTGTGTGTTTTTAAGACGTGGAAACGAGCGGTCGGGTACCCGGTTTTCAAAGCTTCATACGAATGGCAGTGATTTTTCAAACAATTTCGATCTGATCATCTTGAAACAACGGAATTTCTCAAGTACGTGAGTGTATTTTATGTGATACAATTAATAAGTAGATTCTCGTATACATTATCAATGTAATTCGGCAAATATTCGGTGATATCGGCTGAGTTGAAAGACCACAGTGATTGGGACTGCACTTTTTATGTTACGAGATGTGATAGATGAGGGAAATGATTGTATAGCTTGAGATTGGCACTCAGTCAGATACGTTCAAAATGCATAGGGGTCATTTCTGATGCAAGATTTCATTTTTCTCTCATCATCGACCTACTGAAAATACGACAACCAGGAGATAACAAAAAATTAATGTACGTGATTAGATTTCCGTACTAAGAGAATTGACCCAGAACCCTTTCTTGATGATAACATGATATGATGATTTATAATTATAGCATTATTGCTGTTGAAAGGAATATAAATACCTTAATCAGTTATTACAGTCTGTACTGATTTGTATAAATATCTCTATATCTGACTTTAAGAAATCCGAACAATATCACTATTGATAATAAATTATTATTACTGCTTACATTGTGACTAAAGAACTCTGTCTTGACTTTGTATCTTTGCGCATAGTATCCTCAGTTTCTGCTTGCTCAGGTAAAATCTTATTTGTAAAATCATTCAAAAACGGCTGATTCTTATTGGCAATATATTTGTCTGCATTGAACACCTAGAAAGTAATAACATAAGAACAGATTTTATTAAAATATAATGAATAGGAAGGAACTCTGATGGTTACTATATTAGTTTGATATATAGAAGTCTGTTAATATTTGTTGTTAGATTTGCAAGTAATTCAATCTTATTTGTGTAAAGACTAGACACATGCAATTTTTCTGCTGTTTGTGGTTTCCTCACCAGATCAGAATTATGGATTTCATAACATCTGTCTTGTGTTACATTTAATGTGGAAGATGTGTTTAGTACTAAAGGTGTAACTAAAGTATCTCCAGCTAGGGGTGGTGGTCTCTTTGGTATTACAGTAACATTAGAATGCAAACTACAGGTCTCTAGACTACCGTACCTATAAGAAACGCCTTTGATGAGCATTTATTGTTGACAATAATATTGATTGGAGAGGGTCAAAGTCACATGCTTCAAATTTGAAAGGAGCACTTTTGTTCAGAACATTCTATTAACGAATGGGCAGACAATATTCCACGAAAGAAAAATTAATACTTGAAGTAGTTATTCGTAGGAGTAGAGTCCATGTCACTGGTCTCAGAGTCTTCGAATATAGCAGGCTCTACACTGGTGTGAGATCCTGAAGAGAGTAAAGGTGCGCTCTCTGATTCACTGTCGTTTCGCATGGGATATGGTTCCCAATCATTTTTAGACATATCCATGTTAGGTCTCATGTGCAAACCAATAAGTGAAACTGTTAGAATAAAAATAAAGCACGTTAAATAAAAGACCACTCTGTTCTCTTTTGAAGTTTAAATGACAAGAACTTACCTTCGTAAAGAACAATTTATAAAAACTCAACAGTTCACCAAATAACTACTACTAAATTTAATATGTAAGTTATTTATGTAATAAAAATTCGAATAGACATGATTGCAACTCATTTATTGTTCTTTTACATAACTTTTGACAATGAGTTTATTTTCGATATACGATGTAACTTAGCGAAATATGTAACAGTCTTTCACGATGTTTAATTCAAACATTAGCGACTGTAACGTCGGGTAAACGATCGTTTTAAACTACTAAGCGGCTGTTTTGTAAAACCGCGTACTTATATCGCGCATCCTTGACATCACGAACTCCCTCCACTAGAGTTTTCTTCGTTCGTCATAATAAGCGAGAATCATCCACGCTTGCGTGCAATTTTTACTTCCAATTTATCACGTTTTCGAGCATTTTCGTTACGAAATTGATCTACAATGAGATTCTACTAAGTTTCATGGCATAATATATTTATCTGTTGTAGGAATGTCAAACACAGTTTCACTTTATCAAGAGCGGGCTGTCTTGCAATACCAGTGCATCTTTTCGAAAATCTCCAAGCTATCCGAGGGATCGTGGTTCTACAATAGATAGGTATTGTACTCTATTATTGAAGATAAGAACGTTCTAGAGGAAGTTCGTACATTAAACGTATTTGTTTCGGCTTCCCAGCGATAAGACAAGCTTAATTTATCATTTTTATTCGGTTGACTTAAGCGATTTATATTGAGCGGA
Organism: Ceratina australensis; assembly: GCA_004307685.1. Classification (NCBI taxonomy): domain Eukaryota; kingdom Metazoa; phylum Arthropoda; class Insecta; order Hymenoptera; family Apidae; genus Ceratina; species Ceratina australensis. The sequence continues at coordinate 449,757 of SHCU01000015.1, forward strand.
AACTACTGCTGAGATCAGTGAAACGTCAGCGGCCAACACAAATTGTTATCAATGATACGTACTATCGATTGTTTGCATTTTGTTATCACGCGTTCATTGCGCTAATATGCATATTTCGTATGTACGTCACCCGAGAAATTCGTCTCCCAAGATGCGGTAATATATTAGTCGCTCGCAACGCGCGGGTGCCAATGTATCAAAATGGTGACCCGTGCCCTTGTGTGTCATTGGTAGGCAAAGTTCAGTCTGCTACCAGGCGCCGAGAACGTGCTATGAGCTTTTCGAAACGTGAATTTTCGCTGCTGTATCGGTTGAGATACGAATAGTCACACTCTGTTTCAGTTATTATCGCTTCAATAATAATATTTCGAACATGTCGAGCACGGCAACAAGCAAAATCATTGAAACTCGGGTCTACGAGGGCCAAAAGCCGGGTACGTCCGGGCTCCGTAAGGCCGTCAAGGTTTTCATGCAAGAACATTACACCGAGAACTTCGTTCAAGCCACTTTGCAAGCCCTCGGGGATCAACTATCCGGCTGCACTCTCGTCGTCGGAGGCGATGGCAGATATTACGGGAAAGAGGCAGTCGGAAAAATAATTAGAATTGCTGCAGCCAATGGGGTAAATTATTTTGTAATTAATTTGTTGAATCTTTTATGAACAACGACAACATATAAATTTATTGTGATCAGGTAAAGAAACTGATAATTGGCCAAAACGGCATACTCTCAACGCCGGCGGTGTCTACAATAATAAGAAAGTATAAGACGCAGGGAGGCATTGTTCTAACAGCATCGCACAATCCTGGTGGCCCTGATGCCGATTTTGGAATTAAGTTCAACTGCGAGAACGGCGGGCCTGCCCCTGATCATGTGACCAACAAGATTTATGAGATTACTAAAGTGCTCAAGAATTATAAGATCGCTCCGGACGTGAATGTGGATATTGATACGTTGCAGAATACCACGATTCAGGTGGATGGAAATCCATTTACAGTAGAAGTAATAGACTCTGTGAACGATTACTTAGAACACATGAAAAGCATCTTTGACTTTTCTAGTATTAAAACTTTATTGCAAGGAAGTAATAACCGTCCTCCTTTCAAAGTTCTCATTAATGGAATGAATGGAGGTACATCGATTTACATTCATATAACTTGATTAGCCTTTTTGAGAAATTTATTTCAATGAGAGATAAACAATTTCTAGTTACCGGGCCATATATAAGAAGAATATTTAGCGATGAATTGGGTGTTGATGATTCAAGTATTGTTAACGCAACTCCATTGGAAGATTTTGGTGGATTGCACCCTGATCCAAATCTGACGTATGCCAAAGATTTAGTGAACGCTATTAAAAATGGCCCCTATGATTTTGGTGCTGCTTTTGATGGAGATGGAGACCGAAATATGGTAAAGATTGTTGTTTGATCACCGTAGAAAATATGTACGTGCAATTCACGATTTATTTTCTTGCAGATATTAGGAAAAAAGGCTTTCTTCGTTACACCTTCTGATTCCTTAGCTGTACTAGCTGCTAATTTAAGCTTGATACCATACTTTAAAAAGACTGGTATTAAAGGATACGCTAGGTCCATGCCAACAGGTGCTGCTGTAGACAGAGTCGCAGCTAAAAATGGTGTTAAACTTTATGAGGTGCCTACGGGCTGGAAATATTTCGGTATTTATTTAGTTTTCTGCAGATTATTGTACTGCACCTTGGATGTATTAACTTTAGTGTTTTGTAATTAGGTAATTTAATGGATGCTGGCCAACTGTCGCTTTGCGGCGAGGAGAGCTTTGGTACTGGTTCTGATCATATCCGAGAAAAGGATGGGATATGGGCATGCCTTGCATGGCTCAGTGTAATTGCGGGTCTTGGCAAGCCTGTAGAAGATATACTACTAAATCACTGGCAGACGTATGGACGAAATTTCTTTACAAGGTATCATCTTTTATCGTATTTCGTTGTTGTTGTGTCGCGTACCTTTTCTGATTTCGTAATTACGTATTAGATACGATTATGAGAACTGCGATGCAGAAGCAGCGAATAAAATGATGCAGCATATCGAATCGGAAATACAAAAGCCCGAGTTTCTCGGATCGAAATTAACGTCCGAGGGGAAGACATATATCGTGAAATTGGGTGACAATTATTCTTACGTGGATCCCGTAGATGGAAGCAAAGCGAATAAACAGGTATCGTATTGCTGGATATAATTGTAAATCGTGATACCTGATAATCAAATTTTTACGTAATTTTATACATGTTAGGGATTGAGAATTCTATTTCAAGACGGATCTCGTATCATCTACCGCCTGTCCGGTACGGGAAGTTCCGGTGCTACTATTCGTCTATACGTTGATAGCTACGAAGATAATTCTGCAGTTTTGAATAAAGATGCTCAAGAGATTCTCAAGCCATTGGTAACTATTGCATTAGAAGTAAGCAAATTACGGGAATTCACTGGTCGCGATGCACCTACCGTGATTACGTAATTCATAATTTCCTATATTGGTAATTATCTATTTTGTCATGCACATAAATAATTTGAATGAATGACAAAAAACGATATGGAATTATTTTGTACTGTAAGCGATTTGAACAAGGAAAATGATCAATCATGTTTTAACGATCTTTACACATACATTCAACGACATTATGAGTTGCAATTATTACGTAAAATGCGATTACATAAACTTATAGGAAACATGACTTTTGATAAGATTTTCGAGAGGAACATATTACAGATAACTCTTCAATGAAATAGCAATAGCAATTTTCGCGAAGTAGTGTTTGTACTATATTTAAATTGTATACTTAAGCATTAATCGCGGTAACAAGAGATATGATTCATAACGTCACATACGTAATTACTGAATATCAGTATATCAACAAAGTTTTTTATTACTATTGGAATGAACAGCGGCGTGTTTCATACTTTTCTGCATGGAACAAGAGATTTGTATGTGTCAAAACTCTGATATGGCTATATTGTACCAGGAGAATCAATAGTACTAGTGTTTCCGTAAAGAAATCAATAATGAATCTAAGATCACGCGTATCTTTATACGTGGAACTGTTTGCCAAAGGTGTTCAAGCGTGCATAAAGATGGGGATAGATTAACCTTTCGATGTTTATAAAATTCAGCTTCAAATTAAAAAATCTTATTCATGTCATTAAAAGTTTAAGTGTATACTCATCGAAGGGTTAATAAAAAAAATATACAACTCGAATTGTTATTGAAAGTAGTGTGTCATATTATTGTTTGTTAATCACTTTTTAATTTACTTATTCTATTAGAACGGCGGTTGCTCGTTTCGAAGATGTAGGATTGAAATATTTTAAATGATTAAATATGATTGCTATCACTTTGATCTGATGTAAATCAAACAGGGAAAGTTTTAGAAAAGAATTTACTCGAATGCTTTATTTAGAGATAATCACCTATCAGATACTCGACAGGAGTAGCTGACGAAGTCTGTAAATAAATGTAAAATGTTTATTTTTCTAATCAAAATAGAAAGTTTTTTTTGAAGGACACAGTCGTCCAGGATATATGTAAATATTCTGGGTTGTATATAAAGATTCGGTTAAAAGAATTAATTTCCTTAATTAATACGTTTAGTAGATAGCAACTTCGTCAACTGAAAGACGTTAGTAGTTTTGTTAGATTATTGCTGTATATTATTACTAGCCATTCTTTATATCTTAATAATTCATACGTCATGTATTGTATTCGTTTAGTTTTATCATTATCTATTATAATCATCGAAGTAATTATAATGTACGTACACTTCACGTTTGCCTTTTTTAATTATCAAACGAAATATAAATTGATAAATTAATAGAAGGAACAGGAGTACGTGTAGAATGAATATATTATTAAAAGTAATTGATAGAGTAGGATACACTTAAAAATGTGTAAAGGCAATCGTAAGATTGTGGGAGTATAAGTGATAAAAGCGTTGTGAGAAAAGGTGGCGATAAAATTACTTAGAACGTCTAACTGATGTCGAGGAATCGCGTTAGATTAAAGAAGAGCAAATCATTTTATTCATGGCGAAAAGGAAAATTAATAAACGCGAGTTTTAAAACTTTTAATTCACAATAAGTTCAGATATTCATCATAAGAAACGCACAATGCACCATTCATACTAATTACATTTCATTTGCACACAAAGTTTTAAACAATGGCAGTATGCAGCAATATGAACTCGTCGGAATGGAATGTACTTCTTGAATCGAAATTATGAAATTTGCAGTAATTTTGAAAGAATTTCAATGAGAAATTTTGTAAATAGTCGAAGGAAGGGAGGATACTTGGGGACCTGAGTCGACGTAACACCCGTTGCATTTCAGTTACGTCGCTAAAAGATAACAACAAATAATCCATGAATTTTTAACATACTTCGTTTCTTGTTGGTAACTCGTCGAGCAATTATGACTTTAATAGCGAGAAGTTTAACGGAATCAATAGATCTGTATAATATTCTGGGTAGAAGCAAATGAGTTCTGAAATATAAATGGTATGTTTTTTCAACAAATCTTTTTGCGATATAACGTGAATATGTAACGTGGATATGCGTCATAGAGACCAGCGATGACTGCCGATTTTAACGTAAAACTATTAACGTGTAACGTGTGTATCATATTGAATACTAATTATTCATGTAGGTATATGAACGAGTGGTTCTCCATAAACGCATGATTTTAGATTCTGTCTGATTGTACTATCAAAGATCGTATGAATGTACAAATTAAACTCAATCGACGATAATAATTTAGGTGAAGTATATCAAAGTAATAGAGAAAGTCATATCAGAGATTAGATTGTACAATAGTGTTTTAATCAAACTTTTATATATTATTTTCTATGAAATGCGTACGTTGTTCATTGCTAATCCGATAATCTTAATGATACACCGAATGAAATATAGAAATGCCTAATCTTCATTCAAATGGAAATGTATCCTAATACATTTGGAACTTGGCGATTTGTACATCGTTATATGATTTTTAATAAATCTTTACCGAAAGAGAACTTACCCTGTTGCACATTTGCGTAAAACCATTTATGCGGGATATTTGACCGCCGGTTTCGGATTCAAAATGGAGGACTTGCCTAACACGATGGAAGACGGCAATACTGAAGAAGAATATTTGAATTTTTGTTCTTCTTGCAAATCTATTTTGCAATCTTCACCCAGTATCGGATCAGCTTCCCTTGAATTATGGGATGAAAAGAGTGCAAGAACAAGAACTGAAGAAACCATACAAGATATACAAAGTGTCGACGAACAAGTTGTCAAAAGTGAAAATGCAACAAGTTCTTCTACTGAGTACAAAAATAACGCTAAAATTGTTAATATCTTTAATCCTAAATATAAAACCCCAAAAGGAAAGAAAATTTTCCATACAACGGACGACAAAACGAAAAAAATAGATGCGAATTGTCCAAAAATTATATCCAACAAATCTTTAAATGCAACAGTTGAATCACGTGATAATAAAATCGTCATTTTTCAAAGTTCCAAGACTTCTGAAGTATCTAAATCTTCTATAAATGATAACAGTAATCTATCACAAAGTTTGTCCTTAATAATGCTTCAAAATAGAATTCTAAACCGGCGCAAAAGGATACTTGAAACTAGTAAATCACTATTGGATCTTTGGTGAGTATTTCAAAATCTATGAACCCTATTTTCAAATTATTTTCAATTTCATTTTTGTAGCGATTGTATGAATATCATGCACAAAGTTATTCTAAAAGGGAAACAACTTCGTAAAAAACAAGAGTAAAAAGGGATATTTATTTAATAATTTGTTAAGAATACATAATTGCCATTAAAATCTTTATGTCATATCGAAATCATCTCTCTGTAACAAAACGAAGTAAAAGATACAATAGATGCAGATAAATATGAAGACACAGTAAGCATATTTTTAAGTTACTTACGGCATCATTGTATTCCAAAACATGTTTCCTAATAGCAGATGCATCTACCCATGTGACGAAGTCTTCCAGATTTCTAAAAAACATTGTTGATAAGTTTTTGTAACAAGTGTCTTTCTTTGATTTAATGACTTCAATATCTACCTGGTTACTAGAAATGCTGGGTCTTTTACAACTTCTGCGCCGACTCTGACATGACCCTGTTCTATCAGTCCTGTTGCCATTTTCAAGTTCTGGCTCATTTTATTTCGTACCATGACTACAGGCAATCGCCTCTTACAAAAGGAACTCGCGTTCACGTTTTGTGTCAACGACAAATCCCATTTTGTCGCTATCAGCCCCATCATATACAATTTCTCTAACAATAGAGCACTCTGCTCTATTCGAAACGGATGGTTTGCATCGACTTCCTTAATCTTTTTCCCTAATTCACGAATTTCTCGCGATAATTTGTTGTACCTGAATCAATCACAATTTACAAATATGATTTGTATTCTTTGTATATACAACTAAACAAGATAGTCTAATTATCCTCACTTTGTATAGTCTTCTCTCCTTCGTATTCGATAACGTTTCAGAATTTTCACTTCGTGCAAATTGTTATCCGCTTCCCAGGAGATAAAATCAACTTTCTTTAACAACTTCTGTTCATGATATTTTAATTTTCGCACCATGATTGCTGCAATTAAATATAATTTTTGCTGCGTATCACGTGTGACATGTGCACACTGTTTTCTTTCCGCACGAGGTTAAGTTAATTCATCGTTCTTTGTACAAGTTCGAAGGTAATCGAATTACTACTTCTCTTCATTCATTTTCAAGCCCAGAGGGACATACATTTAATACTTCTAAAATAATAAATTGAAAATAAAGCTATTTTAAGTTTTTTTATTTATAGTGTAATCTCTACAAATTGCACATGAATACGATGTTAATAGTATATTTTGCGTAATTATTTTATTATTAAAGACGTTGATGTACGTTCTATTAATCTATATAACAATAAACTGGTTCTTATAAGTTATTATTATTCCGTGCTGAGCATCAGGAGGTTCAATTTAGTTTCAACTTATTTCGAATTTCAGTACCTGAATATTATTAAGTATTACGTTTTATTAGAATTTTCTTTAGAACAATGAGTGAAAAGAAACCTGAAATACAACCGGGCGATGGTTTACGTACGTTAAGAACCACACGCCTATTTCGTGCAGTTAATTACGAATTGTACGCGAGGCCGGTAAGATAATTTATATTCATAATGATAATTCTAAAGTGCAACAAAGTAAACGTTGAAATGTTCACATGTTCGAGACAAGTCCACGATCTATGTTTCGTTATTATATAGTTGAAATGGGTGTATTAATTTTCCAGAATAAAGCGGTGATGATAGCTGGCGGTATTGCTATGCTCTGTTGCATAGGATATCTTACTTACATGCGACAAGATCCCGAAAATGTAAAGTATTACTCAGCAGTAGGAGCTGATGGGACTGTTGATTTAAAAAAGAAAACATCCAGATGGGCAGACTGATACGGAATATTTTATGTAAATCAATAACAATTACATACATAGGAATTTACATTGTACAACGAATATTTATTTTAAACACAATCTAGTTTCTGCTCTACTTTCTTGCTATACCTTCATACATTTCTCAATATGTAAATAAATATATTAAACATCTGCGTGTTTCTTATTAAAAGTATTTCGCTATAGAATAGTGAAAATAGAACTTCCAATTAATTATCTATTGCTTTGCTTAAAATGTAAGTCTTGTATAAATGCACATTAAAACTAGGGTAATATGCATCCAACTGTCCTTTTACAAAAACTACAGATTATTTTATAAAATATAAACGGCATTACGTTTATTTCATATAAATATGTAGAAAATTAATTTTTTTTCACTGCGTGAGCTATTGTTTTTGGCAATATATAATGTCTGTACAAGGTTCTTTCTATATAATTCGGGATAATCTTTACAAACATTTGTAATTGGCTTTAATTTGGTCCAGGCTTTTGAACGAGGGGCCTTCTAAGCTTAAATTTCATTACAAGGCTACTAAAAATATATATTTATATTTTTATGAATATAGATGGATTGTAAATACTACAAATGTACATAATTTTCCCATGATGTATAAACATTTAAAGTATTAGCAATACATATACATATAATTACACATGTTAAAAATGACATAATAAAGGAAAAATGTCTATTGCTTGGAAGTGTTACATAAAACATAACTACGCAATGACTTTTGTTAGAGGTTTGCATTTCTTCTTTGCCTCTAATATAATCTGTGAACTACTGGGAAGCATCTAGGGAACAGAAAGGCTTTTTCTACTAAAAAAGAAATGTTTCTTAGTGGTTTGTTCATCAAATATTATATAAAATTCGGTTTAGACTTTAATCATAGAATATATATAAAACTGATTCAGATTTAATATATATGTAATATAAATATTCTTCAACTCTTTTTATACACCATGTAAAACTATAACAGCTGATTGTTTACTTAGAATAGTAACGGTAAACAGGAACTAACAGTAACAACAGCTTTCAATGATTTCAGAGAATAATTCCAGTATTTAAATCGCTTATTATTAAAATAATTGAAGCCCTACTGTTATCTCGTAATTATGTTTACTTTCAGTCGTTGATATCTTCGTTAATCAATTACGTATATGGATTCTCATTTATACGTATAGAATCCCATGTGAAATACAAGATGTATTATAAAAATAATTGTATGTATTTTCGTTGATAAAAAAGTTAAAAAAAAATATTTTTTATCTACAGAAAAAACTGTCAGCTAATTTAAAGTATATTTAATTTGGTCACGTTCGTTAACAGCACGATATGTATGTGGCATTGAAATTATTTACGAGTGAAAATAGAGTATAATACACGTTCGACTTCGTAAATATTCCGAGATTGATAGAGACATTAGCGAATTTCTCGATATTATTTTATGGCTCATTAAGCTCAAAAGAAATTATTTTAATAATAAGCGATCTTAGTAATTCATGCATTAAAATTTGGCAATTCATAATACTTTGTCAATACTTTGTACTTTTCCAGACAAGATATAACGGATTCATTTCTTTATGAAATTGAGTTTGCATCGTCTTGCACAACTTCTTTGTAAGTTTTTAGGAAGAGGATTTAAACAACGATTTCTTTCGGATTAAAAAATAATAACAAAGGTATGATAACATAAAGGTAGTTCTATGGAAAACTTCTACAATCCTAATTTAACTTCAATGTGTATAAAATATTGTTATACTTCAACAATGATTAACAGTAATTCATACTTATTGCCGAACGATGTTCAATCCTTCTTCAACATATACAATCCTGTTTATTTTGTGGATATAGCATCACGGTTTCGTAAATGGCACTTGCCACATAGTCTAAGTTGTATTCGTTAAGTCCACACATATTTATTCTACCACTTCTCAACATGTAGATATGATAATTATTTATCAAGCATTCAACTTGTTTCTCTAAAATAATACGTTATATTTAGTAAGATATACTTTATAAAGATAGTGCGATGAAACATATCGTAAATACTAACCAGTAAGACCCGTGTAAGAAAACATTCCTATTTGATTGGTAATATGCTCCCAACAACCTGGTGTTCCTTTTTGAATCAATCTTTCATATAAACATTTCCGCATTTCTTTTATTCTATTCGACATTGTAACGATATGACCTTTCCTATAATAATTTATTATATTATTAGTATATCCTATAAACTGATGTATATTTCTTTTATCATTTGTATCATACCATTCTTTGTATAGATCTGGATTTTGTAATACGGTAGCAACTATTCTTGCTCCGTGATTTGGTGGGTTGCTATACATTCCTCGAACAATCAGAGTCAATTGAGATTTCACTTGTGCTAACTCTTTTGTATTGCGCATAACAACTACCAGATTCCCAACTCTTTCATTATACAATCCAAAATTCTTGGCAAAACTCTGAGCGCACAGAAATTCTATTCCACGCAAAGCAAACATTCTTACCGCATAAGCATCTCTATCTAAATCTCCAGTTGCAAATCCCTACAAAAATAAGATTTATGAGTTATTCTTTCCACAATTAATTTATGTTTATTAGTCTTCGCACCTGATAAGCACTATCAAAAATAGTGAAAAGCCGTTTTTCCTCTATGACATCTGCTATTTGCGCCCACTGTTCAGGCGTTGGGTCACAACCAGTAGGATTATGAGCACATGCGTGAAGAATAATTACAGAATTCTCTGGGGCATCTCTGAGATCTTTAAGCATTCCTTCTATATCAACGCTGCGCGTTTGTGCATTCCAATATGTATATTCACAAGCTTTTTTAAATCCTCCATTGATGAACACAAGTTTATGATTCTCTGTTGATACATTATATATAATATAGTTATGAATTAAATGTTTTGCAGTTTGCAGTTCCTTCTAGCACTTACCCCATGTGGGTTTACTATAATAGAAGGTATCATAATGCAAAATGCGACTGCAAAACTCAGCAGCAACGCGCAGTGCTCCAGTACCAGATATTGTCTGTATGCCAAAAGCACAACCCTGCGCAATTATAGGACAGTCGCTACCTAACAGCATCCTCGTTGCTGCTTGACTAAAAGCATCCAATCCCAATACAGGGAGATATTCATGATTCTGCAGGTCATCCGCAGCTAATGATTTCTCCACTTTTCGTACAATTGGCAATACCCATGGTTTCCCATCGGACGTACGATAAGCTATAACGATTATTTCTTACATAAAATACTTAAAACGTTTTAAAAACCACTATCGGGCGTTTACAATTATGACGTCAATTATTGCATGTTGCATCAATTCGTATTTACAGTAGACGTTATGTAATCGCGAGATATTCCTGGAGGTCAGTTAAGAGCAGATTCATTAGCGGTATAGCTGACAGGACGGTTGGAAGAAATTTCGGTTAAGCTACCTATGATTTTACGTACTTTTCCGACACTTAGTTATCAAATTATGAAAAATGATCGGGATTACATTTTAATAAAATGTATATCGAGATATTTAATTGAAAAATGTTCCACGTACCTCCTATAGATAGATTCACCTTTTTTTCATATGCATCTTCTATGTAAGCTTTTTGAAGTGCGAAAACTTCGATAGCGGGTCCCAATTTAATTCCGCTGAATCTCGAAGTCATTTTTTGGATCGTTTAAATGCCGGACACTGAACTGATGTGTAATAAAGCGACAATTAATCAAACGATACCATTTTATACGGGATTACAAACACATTTACAAACCTCGTGTAAGTGTAGCGTGCCACGCTTTTGAACTTTTTTAATTCAGATGTTAGCGATAACGATAGCGATGAGAGGTGTTTACAACTCACATGTTCAGCTAGAACTGGCGTAGGAGAAAACAACGTACAGGGCATTTATGCAAACCTCTCTCGCTAATAAATTTCTATTGACTTTATTAACAACGATTGAGCATACGTGACGTTGTCACACGTTTATGAAATATGATGATATCTTATTTAACAATCTTATTTTAATCACATTTAATGAATATTAATATATAAATAATCGTTATCGTAAAATGTATATGTTTAGACGTGGGTTATGTGGATAAAATTAACAGAGAAATATATTTAATATTTATGTATTCAAAGATTTATATTACATTTGTGAAAATATTAAATTGCATAAATAAAAAGTAGAAATTAAAAAATTTCTGCTTTATCGTTTGATGTTTGATCATTCGTACATGCAGTTACTTCCAGATGTCAGTTGCTGCACTCTGAAGTTCGTCCAAAATGGAGCTCCGCCGTGAAGTTAAAACACGTTACTTGCACTTGTGTGAGTCTGATCAATGTAACAATACAGAATTCCAGTAGTACAGTACTGAACACTGAACTGGTTCAGTTCAAAGTCGGACAGTGAGCCGTGAAGTGTTTTGTTCTGTGCAAAGTATACACTGTTTTTCTCAGTTATATTTCGTGAGTTGATGGGTGGACATCTTTTAATTATTATACGGAATACCATAGCAGGGTGAGTGACACAAATAAAATTTCGTATTTTTATATACCACTTGCTCTTGTAGCTACAATCAGGTATGGATGCTGTACGTTGTTATGATTCTATATAACTTGTCGTGCACATATTTTCCCCGTTAATTCTTTAAGACGTACGCTTATTAGTTTATGGGATCAGAGTTTTTAATCACATTAATCGCAGTTACGGATAATGTGAAAGTAATCCCTGCCGTTAAGCAGTAGCTTACCGTTCAGATGAAGTTGTAGATTGTAGACATTGCGACGTGCATAGGTATGAGATACCTTTGCTCTCATATGGAGACCTGAATCTTTGTCAAATGAGCGCGTAACTGTATAATGTGTCTTGGAAAGTTAAGATTTCATAATTGTTGAGAAGCTTCAGCGTTATTCGGAAATATCGATCAACAGATCTCATTTATATTAGTTTCTCTCCGAATTATTCGACCGAGTTAAGCGCGAAATGGAATGTGGAAATTGGAACATTGCTATAAACCACAAAATGTCTTTTGGTAAACCGATAGTTTTAGAATGTTCCATTATGATATGCAAAAATACCCAGTGAATTTAACATTCCGCGGTATAATGTCGTGCGTATTTAAATAACGGTTCAATCAGTGCGAATGACAGCATGACTATATTGATTCATTGATACTACATTGATGCATTAATACGCAGAATGAGTTATATTATGATAAACTGAGGTGGGAAGTCTCAAATAAAAGACTCTACGGAGTTTTAGTGTAACGGGAATCTCTTGGCACCTGTTTTCGATGCATCGCGTTCCGACGCGTCGTATTAAATCATCCTTAAATTTGGAATTTATATATATATATATATATATATATATATATAGAAAGAATTTTATTTCGAAGGAATCTTTTACTGTCTATTGTTTTACCATCAATCTTCAAATATAGATTACTCGTTTATGTAAAATGCTATATTCAGCGAGGCTGTTAAAAGGTACACAATACTACTGTTCTATTTTCTCACGGAAAAAGTAATTTCGCTATCGGTATGGAAAATTCTTACATAAGATACATGTGTAACAAGTAGAGCACAGGTTTGATGCTCTGAACAGGCCATGTACAGTTACAAAGAAACGTCACGTGACCGTATTCAATAGATGAATGGGCGCACAAGTTCTCAGAGTAAGTTGGCAAAAACTATTGTTATATCCCTTATTCCTTGTACTTTATGCAGATTTAATCCGAACTTAGTATTTTCCCGTGGAACGTACCGGACTATACTTATACATTTTCGAGAATTTGGTATAGTTATCTTTCACCGACGCCGCGGTTTTCTCACGCAGTTCAGGTAGCAAGGATTCTGATCTCAGGACTTTTCAAAGTTTTTCTGACTCATAATTGTTTTATGACTCCAAAAGTGTTTACTGTAGCTATCGTATTATCTTCGTCATAATTATACTTTTATGCTAATTTTATATGTGTAACATTAATGGATGTAAGTATGCATCATAACGTAACTGTTAATGTCTATTTTTAATTTTATAATGGCAGTCCAATAGTTACTAATGTGGCTATTGTATCCTTCATAATTGCATTTTTACGCTAATTCTATACGCGCAACAGTATGGAATATAAGTACGTCATTTAAGTTTCTGTTAAAACCTATTTTGGATTTGGACAACAGCTTGGCTTTGAATTGTTTGTATTATTATAGTTTATGGAAAATGATGTGGGCCTTGATGAGAAGAAAGACTCGAAGAGAAAAGGAATACTTCGCCCGTATGGCCTTAACCAAGGGCATCATTCAATAAACGGAACCATCGTATTGGTGGACTTGTTTGCGTGTGTATTACGGTAGCAGACCGGTCGTGGAACATGTTTTTCCCTTACAGGCTGATTCAGAATTACCTGACACATACCCCCGCTCACTGCAGTTTGCACTTTTACTTTAAAAAGCGATTCATAAGTGTAATTAAAAATTCAGCCTTCAATTAGCATAATTCATTGCTCTTTTCACAATCAATGAATCAACGATCAAAATCGAGACAGAGATACTTCTTCCTTCTTTGTTATCGAGATAATAATGGTAGATTGTGTAACGCTCGGTTTTCTCTTATTTTGTCGATCCTCTCGAGCCAGAGATCGGTACAATTTCAGTAAACGAGATGCAATGTGCTTATTAAATTTAATTAGACTACTCTACACGTGCTGACTGGTTTTTCCAGGAATGACAACGCAATTCATGAGTGAATTGTTTTCAAACTCTCCTATCGTAGCAAAACAATATTTACGATGAAACGTAGCTTTCTAATAGCAGTTCAGTATTTCATTTGAATCAAAGTTTTGTATAGCTGGATTCCTCAGTTTGGTACATACCGTGTTAGAGAAATTTACAATTGCTCCTTCCACGTTTTCTTTACACTTGAATCAGGTATTCCATCTTTTATTATAGTAACAATAGTTGAGACAAGTTTAATGTCTGTAATCAAGATTATTGAAGATACAGAATTAATCCTTTGAATGTCAGTCTCTCTTGTAACAGAACGTTATGCGAACTGGCCAAATTTATTAATTGACATGCATTAATGGGATTAGAAAGGCCGAATCAGATGAAATGATAGTGATATGTATGCAATCTGGAAGTCAGTTTCTTTATCTCTATCTGTAGAAGATGTGCGATGTTAGCTCTTGTTATCGTATCCTAGAAGATATTTTTTCAAGCCCTTCTTCCATTTACATATGCCCATTCCTAATATTAGCATGACTCCTTTTCGAGCTACGCGCTCCACTTTGTATACTGTCTCGTTCTTGAATATAAATCTTACTTGAGTCACGAACAATCTCGACTCTTTGTCCTGCTTAATCCTTTGTTTTTCGCGTTTGATCATCCTTTGGCCAGCCCCCCGAACAATGCATGCACATTATCGCTGGTCATTGTTCGTGGACATGTAATCATGATAAAGGAACAGAGGACGGTAGAAGAAAAGGCCCTCCTTCTTTTCCGTATTGTACCTCCCATTCTTCCATCTGTGATCGGTTCTTTCGACGTTTAGCCTCATCAAGCTTTTGTCTCGTACACGTAATCTCGTTCTTTATTTTCGTCTGGTCCTCGCATTCGTTCATAAAAATTGTAAGAAATGAATTTCTCTTCTATTTTATGGTAATGCGATATGCACTTTGATTAGAAATTCCGCTCGACTACCTCTTAACAGTTGCAATTATTTTTGTTGATGGAATTTCTTAAGATAGCATGCGTGCGATTTCGTATAAGTACTATAGCGAATGGATCAATGTTGAACTGCGGTGAGCTGTTGCCGCAGTCGCATTTTATAAAACACGCACGCAGGTATATTCTGTGGTCAAGGATTTTCTCGATAAAAAAATATCCGAACGTATAGAGATAGAAAATGCAATGCACCGAGTTAATCTTAAATTTCTCATTCTATAATTATCAATGCACACAATAAGAAATATGTATTTGATTATGCATTAATGTGACAAATATTACCTCATAATATTATATTTTATAACATTCTGCGACATATGCACTTTTTGTTAGAACAGATGCGCGATCTTGTCTGTTGACATGTCGTAAATTCGTGGCCGGTCAGAATGTTGCGCGGTTCGATTTTTATAGAGTATTTCCTGTCCTTTTAACGACTATCGTCGAGAGCCAACTTCCTCGTTTTCGATCACTACTCTCACCCGGCTACTTACATTTTCTGTTTTTGAATCAGATCTTTAAACGATAAGAACGATCGAAAAGAATGTAAATTCTGGATGACATAAGTGATATTACAAGTCTGGGAACTTGCTGTTCGTTGACGTGCACGTAATTTGCTCGTTTATCCAACGAAGAAACGACAATATTGAACGGTGAAGAAAAAAAATGATACGATCGAGTTTTTCAGTCGGTTTCGAGCTTTCACTTCTGCCCTGCGCATACCTGCGATTATGTAAGAAAAATCGACTGTGATTACCCTGCCGCTTGAAATGGACACGCATCTTGAATCGATTGTACTTTAAGTTGGTAGTCGCAAAAACGAAGTTTCCTTTAAACTTTAGCTATACGCATCATGATGCAATGTCCACTATCATGAAAAAGAATTAGTATGCATTTTTCAATGCACTAGGTGTCTCACTATCTTTTATATATAATAAAGTGTATCGATAAGTGGCTTCCAAAGATATTGTGATTTATCTCTTTTTCTACGTATGTACAACGGTGATTAGATAAAATTATCCTTCCAAGATTATTATAGTGTTGGACGTTTAGTATATTTTTAGTCATTTTAGCTTATCTAAGTTTAGTTTAAGATTGTATTCAAAATAGGATTTACGATTGTGTGTTATAAGTCGAAGGATAAGGTACACTTCAGTCATAATTCCATCTCCAATCTATGATTATCCCTTTAGTCATCCTTGACCCTTAACCAACTCGTCTCTTACAGTTCCTTACTCTTTCATTTCCATCGAGTTCTTCTTATCTTCCTTACTCATTCGTAACCCAACAATAGTTCATTGCCCATAAAGTTTTAATTTCAACATGTTATACGTGTCACACATTATCCATTACTGTTATACTTTGAGTTTCTTCTGTAAGACAACCAATTAATCCATTATTGCTTATCGACACTTTCTCTATTTCTTATATAAACTGCGAGTTATCATAAATTTGTTTGGCATGTAACTGCAACGTTACCAAGGGGTATCGAAATGAAAAATATGTATTACATAGCGTTTTAAGTGAAAGCTCATTTATTAGATAACAAATGTGAAATGAATCCTGAAATCCTTCAGGATCAAGTGAAAGTTTAGGAACTGGTTTATCAGCAACTGGAAATATTAGCACGTTTATTCATTATACATTGATAAATGTAATTTCATTTTTCGGGGAAAGATTAAACGTATCTTTCCTGGCTTTTTTATCTTCGCGGTTGATTTTTCTAGCATCCATCGGTAGAAAAATTAATGACATTAAGTGTACCCTCTCTGCGGTTTTGCTTTTTAATCACACGAATGCATTTAATTCGTTTGACGTTCAATAATACCACATCCCGTGTTGACAAATGATAAGTTCGATGTCGTTTTATCACGAACGCGCCCCAACTTCCTGTGACTCACGTTACTGTCTCTGGCCCTGAAATTCGTCTTCTTGTTTGCATCCTCTTTAGAAGAATTAACTCCCTCTAAGCGTGAGACCCTGTTTCCACCGATCACCGTGATGACAAACAAATAAATTGTTGAACATATGTTTCACCGAACATTAACAATTTTCTTGGAATTACGGAATTCATGTCCAGGAAATTATCTGCTCCGATGAGTCAACGGGAAGCATATGTTTTAGCAATTTTCGAAAATTATTAATTTTCCGATAAGCAGAAGCGATATTGAAAGATGGTAAACATTTCAAGTGTCAAGCTGGTTGATTATAAAGTATAATTGACGCAGAGAGTGTAACCATCACCCGGTGACCAACTTACTCTTAATTGCAAAGCCTCTCCATTCACTGCACAGAGTTATACAATCTTCGACTACGCTCTCCCGTACACGTACAATAAACGTACACGTATACTCGATGAATAGCGTTTCGCGTCTAAGTGAGATTTCTCGTGTAAAAGCTTTACCAGCCGGGATTTCATGAAAAGATTCGCAAGATGTAATTAACGCGCCGGCGTAATTAGAATATCAAGTTGCTGAAAGGATAATTGCCGTTACAAAGCACTATTGGAGAAGCACTCATTTTTTTCTTCAAGCTGTTTGCCGAACACTTGAACATCGGCAGCCTGTTAATAACGCGACGGGCAAGAATAAAATCTTCATGAAATAATTCATCTGAACGCGACCTCGCTCTGAAGCTACTGGGTTAATTAATTGGTTACGCAAATGGACGAGTCACGACTGACTCTCGTTTCTAGTAAAACGACATTACGCGTTCGCATCATAAAGAGCATGGTACCGGTATACACTGGGAGTATTGATACTATACTTAGAAAAGTTGATCGTTCAAGGATGTCAACGTGAAATATTCAATCACACAGCATCTTATATTACATCAGGTGCGTACAACTGCCCACCAAAAATAGGCTTTATCTTACTGTCCGACGAATGACGTACGTAACCGATCGAACACGTGGGCTGAATAAATTCCTCGCGAGGCGCATAACTACCTTTCTACATCTACCGAACTTCGCCTTTTCCTTATTCGTTCGTAAAATACGCAGAAAATTAAATCTTATCTATTTTACTTCCCGACGTATTGAAATGATTCTGTGATGTTTGATCGTAGGATTAGCGGAGATACATGCTAGCGCGGATATCCTTGATGCAGTGGAAATTTATGGAATGCAAGCTTTTACTCATCACATCATTTGCACGTAAGACGTGCGTTCATTCAACACGACCCCTGCATTCTTTTAAACAGTATGCGGCGATGTTGGTTCTGTACTCAGGTGCACGGTGTTGCATGTCACCGTCGGTAGGAGCCAGCGATTAATTAACGCGCTTAAACGGCCCGTTCTATTTTGCTCCATAAATAAATGTGCCGTAGAGAAGCCCGTTGAATTGACTCTTCCGGTGGTATTTGCCGTTCGCGATAGCTATACCGTACGTTGAGCCCACCCTTGACGCACGCGGGTGCTTAATAAATCGGTGATCATATGCGAGTCACATTAGCGGTGGCACATGATGAGAAACAGATCTTCTACTTAAATTCAGACGTGAACTCGACGAAAATTAAATAGTGTTACGATTCTAACTGTAATTATCAAACGCGCGGATTAAGTAACTCGTTACCGATGGCGCGCAAGTTACTTTCGCCTTGGAATACATTGGCTATATTTATTCATTTTACATGCACGCTACACGCTCGACGACCGAGAAACCAGCAGGCTACCGCTGACCGGTTTGCCTGTACGTATTGAAAGCGACGGGTTATTTTCCGCTTGATATGCAGAAAGAGAGTGCGACAGATGCAAAATTCAGACCTCTTTTCCACCAACAATTTCTTCTTGATATTATATTTAATATTTGATATTAATGTTGGCTTAGGAGTTTATAGAAACAGTTTATACAGATTTTAAATACGTTTTTCCATTACAAATGTACGATACGGAAATTCGAAAGTATAGACTGTGTTCTTGCAGAAAATCATAAATGGATTTCTTAATAAACTGCTTACCATAAATGTTTTGCATAGAAATCAACGGTCTCGACATAAGGGTGATAATAGAGGAATGTGTCTAATGAAACACTTCAATAATATTAATGGTTTTCTGTGCGGAAGTGCACAATGCTGGTATCAATTGTTGTATAAGTAATATAGACCTATTATGCTCCGCGCACCTGCTGCGCTACGCGGTACCGTTGCATTGTATCAAAAACGACGAGAAACGCAGGGAAACCCGACCCTTTTTACTTTTCCGTTTCGGTTCCCACATTCCATTCCTGCTTCAAGGATATCGGACCCAACACCGTTAGCCAAGCTATGTATTAATTCGTCCGTAGCACTGTTTGACTACCAACGGCACCGCATTTACTCGAGTTGCACCATTAGAAAGAGAAGTTTCTATCGCAGTTGTATGTGTGTTACGTTACGAGACACTTGTCTGGCTCTGGATGATCATTACGCTTTACCTCAAGCTGGAACTTATCAAGGCTCATTGGCGTAGGCGTGAAAATTACTCTCGCAGCACGCGTAGAATCTGCGTTAAACATCTTCTGTGAATCCATTTTCTAATTCATTTCGTATGATGACCACGAAATTAATTGTACACTTTCTTGCAACTAACGGTAACATTGTTTTTTTTTGGAAAATAGTATTGCTATAGCAAAATCGGTCTTAAAGCACGAGCTACACAAATATGCTCCCCAATGAAGTCACGTACGAACGAATTATTATTTAATGTAACTGGAGAATAGGTAAGAATAGTAAAGCGGCTGAAGTGACGCGGAAGAGTTATTCAATTACATTTATAGTAAATGAGCATCAAGTTTAAGATATCGTTCCGTGTATCAGTTACTACGAACGTGGAGTAACGTTATATACAAGGTATAATACAAGGGGCGATGAAAATAGTAAGCGAAGATAAGATAGCATCCGTGGATTTAGAGATACCTGTTATGTGGGAAATCACTTTCCCCTTAGGAAAATGCTTGTGCAACAGTTTCCCAGGCTATCGTTGAATGAATTCTACAATTTCTGTTGAATGAAAGAACATGCACGAACTCTAATAGGAAATTTTCACGTTAACTTTGCATCTGTGATTAAAATACTTCTAGCAGTATACATGGATTCAACCGTTCGTTTCCATTCAGCAAAATCTTTATGAATCACGACTCTGGATCACGTTTCCTCCTC
>SHCU01000015.1:473422-501569 GCA_004307685.1 Ceratina australensis
TGATTACAGTAAGGAAAACAGCACGTTCAGTAAGCAGAACAGCCGCGTTTTTTAAGATAGTTTTCAATCCGTTTATCTGTAAACAGGGTGTCCGTTGGGAAAATGGGGTAAGTCTTGCGAAATGGAATGCAGGTGCGAGAACAACTCCACGTGCGACCCGTTCGACGGAAAATGTTTGTGTACCAGAGGTTGGACCGGGAAATATTGCGAGAAGGAGTGCCCCCCAGACCGGTACGGGCAGGATTGCGGCGAGGAGTGCCGTTGCAGAAACGGTGGAAGCTGCCATCATATTTCTGGCGAGTGCCATTGCGCTCCTGGCTACACAGGCCCACTGTGAGTCTTCGTATTTGTTTTCCATTAGCACCCGAATTCAACGTTAAAACTGTTTTATTGTCCATGTTCTTATAGCTGCGACGACTTGTGCCCACCGGGCAAACATGGTGACGAATGCAAATCGGAGTGCAAGTGTCAAAACGGTGGCTCTTGCAATCCGAAGAACGGCAAATGCTACTGTACACCCGGTTGGACTGTAAATACTTTTTTACAAGAATTTCTCCCTTTGGAAATGCGTGAATTAACTTGAATTTTATAAATCAGGGTCTGGTGTGCGCGAGCCGCTGCCCGGAAGGACTCTGGGGTAAAAACTGTTCCCAGGAGTGCGATTGTTACAACGAAGGTGGTTGCCACCACATTACCGGCGATTGCGAATGTAAACCTGGCTACTTCGGCGAAAAGGTGATTCTTTTAATATATCTTCAATTACCAAAGTGATTCATCTATATTCTTCGATAATAATATTCGTTTTGCAGTGTTTGAACATATGTCCCAAAGGAATGTACGGTCTGAACTGCACGAAGACTTGTAACTGCGAGAATAATGCGGTTTGCTCTCCGATTGATGGGAATTGTTCTTGCAGCGATGGCTGGTCAGGTGAAAAATGCGATAAACGCGCTTGCGATGATGATATGTATGGACCTAATTGTTCGAAGGTAAGCATCTTCTTAGAGAATTGTATTTGCTTTTCCCCGTCGTTGTTTTACATGTATATTCATTTCAGCATTGCGACTGCGAGACCGACAAAACGATAATGTGCCATCCGTGGACCGGCAAATGTATTTGCAAACCTGGATGGGCTGGTGAAAATTGTAACAGGCCTTGTCCGATGTACACTTACGGAGACGGCTGTAAAGAACGTTGCACTTGTGCGAATAACGCGCAATGCTCACCTATAAATGGGACCTGTATCTGCGCTGCTGGATACAGAGGTGAGAAATGTAGAGAAGTATGTCCCGAGAACACGTACGGCGAGAATTGTGCACAGAAATGCGTATGCAAGAACGGTGCCACGTGCTCACCCGAAAACGGCAAGTGCAACTGTACGGCAGGTAATTAGTTGTACTTTTTACGATTCCACAACTAACGAATTCGATAGTAAAGAGAGGTATCCTCAAAATAATAAGCACCTTGCGATCGTACGATTTTGATGCTGTTTTCAATTATTTCGCTTTGAATTAACTATTATTTTAATCTCTGTACGATCGTAAATTGCATGGAAAAATATTAACAGTAGTTTTCGATAGTTAGTCAATTAAAAATTTGTAGATTAATATCTTTATTATAAGTTGTAAACGGTAAGTCGCTTGAAAACAATCGAACATATTTAATTCAGCAGCGTTTCTCTTGATTTTCTATCGTGCATGTATTATCATTAAATTTTGATAGGATGGGCCGGTATCTCGTGCGATCGTCCCTGCGACGACAACAAGTTCGGCATAGACTGCGAGAGAGACTGTAAATGTTTGAACAATGCAGCTTGCAATCCGCAAAACGGTAAGGGTGCCGGTTGCAACGATTTCTTTTCTTAACTTCCGAAGACCAGAGTACAGATCTATATACTATTTCGATTTGACTTTATCTTTTTTCTCGTTGCACTTGCACCGAAACACGTCACATGTTTTGATTACATGCAGGCACATGCACGTGTGCGCCTGGGTTCACCGGCGAATTTTGCGAAAAGAGTTGCGAAAAGGGATATTTCGGTCTGGGATGTCGCCAATCTTGCAATTGCCAGGAAACGAATAGTCTAGGCTGCGATCCTATCACCGGTCATTGCATCTGTAAACAGGAATGGCGAGGTTCGTTTCCTCTTTTAATTCATCGATCAATCGCCATACATAAGAACTTCAAAGGCCGATCCCTTCCTCGTATTAACACTGATCAATATCCTACTTACTTCATCGTTTCCACCTCTGTCACAGTCATTTGTCAGAATCACTTGCCAGTCACTTTATTCGAAGAATTACATCGAGAAAATTAGAATTAACAAACAAGAATGGAAAATCTAGTTGTTTAATGGCGATCTTCGATGAATTTTTTATTTTTACAATACGTATAGGGATCCGTTGCGAGACGAAATGTCCGGATGGTCTTTATGGCGAAGACTGCCATTCGCATTGCGAGTGTATGAATAATAGCTCATGCGATCCGGAAACAGGCGCTTGCATCTGCGCCAGAGGCTGGGAAGGTCCTAACTGCACCGAACCCTGTAAAGAAGGGTGGTACGGTGTGGGGTGTAAAGAAAAGTGCCCAGAAAATATGCAAGGTAAAGAACACCAGCTACGAGCGGCAGCAAAACAAAATAACAGTTTTCTAAAGCATAATAAAACACGTCTTTTTCTGCATCATACGTAGAAATCTATTAATTTGAATAATACGTAGCGGAGCATGTCGATAAATGTTTTGCACTAATTCATTTAACTTGCATAACAGAATAGTTAGTTTCTTTTTTTTATCTCTTTACCCCGAGACAAATTTCGAAAAAAGAACGGTAAGTTATCTGACAATAATTCTTATTACTATTTGTATGGACCTAAGCGAGATAGAGGTTTATTGTTCACTAATTTATTTTTGGTCTCAGGCGTTAAACAGTCGCGATTTATGCTCAATATTTGATGTTACAGAAAATATGACGTGCGATCATGTTACTGGCCAGTACATCTGCCGGCCTGGATATTTGGGCTTAACTTGCGAGCACCCTTGTCCACCTGGTCGTTACGGATTAAACTGTGCTAATCATTGCCAATGCAAACACGGCGGAGAATGTCATCACGTGACTGGTAATTGTTATACTTGTTGAATTAACAGTTTTGATCTTTCGACAGCTTTTCAAGCATTTGCTCTTGTTCCAGGCGTGTGTCAATGTAGACCTGGTTGGCACGGTGAGTTCTGTCAAACACCGTGTCCGGAAGGAAGGTACGGTATGAATTGCAGTCAACATTGCACGTGCCAGAACGGAGGGAAATGCTCGTCCCACAATGGTCACTGCCGTTGCGCACCTGGCTGGATGGGCACTAAATGTACCGAAAGTAAGTGCAAGAAACAACTAAAAAACGTTGTAGAAAAACTAAACCAGCGATAATTCTAGGCTGCCCAGAAGGATATTACGGCGATCATTGTATGGAGATATGCGAGTGTAAGAGCGAGTATTACGTTTGCCATACTGCTTATGGCTGTTCTTGTAGGCACGGATATGGAGGTACGTTCTTTGAATACATTAAATTATTGTCGTTATTTAATAATGGGATGCCTTAGGCCCGAACTGTGACGAGGAGCTATTTTTACGCAATACTCAAGAGAAGACCAGTTATGGTAGTATAGTAGTAGGATTTTTATTTGCTGCGATCGCGGTCGCTGCGATGGCCTTCGCGGGTTGGATGTACCATCGGCGAAGAGTAGCGGACTTAAAAAATGAGATCGCACAAGTGCAATATATAGCTGATCCTCCTTCTCCTCCAGGTACGTACGAAAAGATTTAGTTTCAGTTGAATTGTAACTAAAACTTCTTCGCTGACATTACAGAACAAACACAATTCGATAATCCGGTGTATGCCTTCCAAGGCTGTTCCAAGTTTGATGATGGAACTACCACGTTATTGAATAACTTCCAGTTTAAGAACAATCTTGGAACCAATAAGAAGCTGAATAACGAGAAGGCTAGACTTGGAATGAGTTGCACGGACGATGAAGATGATTGCAAAGGTAAAGCTTTCTTAATTACGATAAAAGACGATTGGATAAAAAAAATATTATCTCTGTTCAGGCGGCTATAATAGGTACGATCTGAAGAATAAGGATGCGGATATGGCTAATCCAAACCTAAATGTGTATCACAGCATCGACGAAATGGATGGGAAGAAGATCGAACATGTTTACGATGAAATTAAACAGAATAACGAATCGGATTACGATTTGGACAATTCGAGACCGGCTAGTACTTACAATAAGTACAGTCTAATGCCTAATGGATTCCCTAAGTCCTCGGACAATCCAGGACCTAGTACCATGAAAGATAAGGATCCTGAATTGGGTGAGACCTAAATTGTTTTGAAACTCATGTTTCACGTGGAATTCATGTTTGAATCGTACAAATTGAAATTTCAAATATGTCTTACGTATAACAGAAGTTTTCCAAATCATATTCTTTTCGATCATTAGCATATCCATAGTTCTCGCGATCCATATCAAGATCGAGTCATCATAGACATATAAATGTACTCCGATTGCTCAGTATATGCATGTACATAGTCGAACGATAACGCGGAGAATAGGTGAGTTGATATTTTATTTATATGTAATTCAACGATCGTTTATCCTATTATGTGTCCGATTGTGTTCTTCCGTAGTACGTTTGACAAAAAACGATGCAATATTACCAAGCAAATAGCCGACTTAAGGCATTTGCATGTATAGAAAGTTTAATAATTGAAAGAAAAATTTAGCGTAGAATCTAGAATTGTGCAAAGATGTTTGTGATATTCGCAGAAATTGTACAAAAGATATATAACAGTTTTTAATGAGGGAAAGTGAAAATATACGACGATTTGCATACGAGAGTGCCTTGTAAGGTTGAGAAGTGGCATGCGTCGCCAAGTTTCATATCAATTACTTTCTTGATTTCTGAATGCGTGAAAGGAAAACTGCAATGGGAACACAGTAGATCTGTTGTAATAGGGTACACTGTACTCAATGTATTCGAGTTAATGATCTCGGCAAATCGAGATTGCCTTGGTGAACAAGGTACAAAATTATGTGCAAGTTCAGTTGAATAGTGGGCTAGAATCTTAGGTGACAAGAGACCGATTCATAGGATCTCATAGTGACCATATGATCTGGATAATGCATCGTTAATAAAAGTTCCATACGTCTTTCTCACGTTTTTATTAAACTCATCAGTACGTGATATTTATACATGTTCATTACACACACAGCAATGATCGCTATTTTAAGAACAATTTATTCCGTGTACGTGTAAAACTGTATTTGTAAGTTAAAGAGTAATCATCATAATTTTTCCTGCGATCATCGTAGCAATAAAAAAATGATTGGGATACGTGCTCTATTTTCCTATACTTACATGTATATGTATATGAATGACGAATGACATGCATACGCATATAAGCATAAGCACGTGCAAATAAAGAAAACTGGTAGCAGAAAAAGAGAAAGATCGTTCGAGATACTGTTGTGCGTAATCTTATCGTATATTTATTCTTTTTTATATTAGAGAATATTCGATGCCCATTTTTTAATTTCTAAGAAATATGTCTATTTTTACGATTTTCTATATATATATATAAACTATTCTTATTTTTAAACAGAATTACAGAGTAAAATAGATTGTTGTGATCGATACAAATAATTTTGTAAATACTGTTAAATTAAGATGTATTGTAATATCGATATTCTTAAATATGTACGTTAATAATACTGTAGAATTATTATGATCGCGTCTCCGCGTCTACCCTTGCTTTATTGTTAACCCGAGATTTGTAACTTGTGGTTTTGATCAAGTTTAGAGTAGGCGACGAGATCCAAAAGAGTCCACCGAGAAATTGTAAGAGAGCTGCGAGACTCAAACAAAGAGTCGTGCCTGTAACGAGAAATTTACCGCCGTTTTGTAAAATCAGCCTGTTCGTAAGAAGATTGATTTCACTGATTCCTCTTATCGAAAGGCGATTCATTTTCTTTTATGTAATCCGTTTAAATTCACTCTTTTTAATAAGAAATACATTTTTATTATGGAAACTCACTGCGTGCGAAGCAGAAAAGAAGCATGCAAAGACCGACTACAGTTGAAAATCCTTTGTGAACAGAACGGACCGTTTCTGTCCCGAGAACATCGTACAGAGCTATGTCTTCACAACTCAATAAACTACCTATACTGATACCGCCCAGGAAAGTAAAAATCATTAACCACCAATAATTGGTCGTAAAGATTAGACCTAGGACATGTATTAAAAATAATAAGAATACTGGCGACGTATACGTTTTGGGAGACAATAGTGGACTAGATATACCTATTAAACTGACGCTGCAAACCCAAGATGACATGCCGAAGTATAATCTCCTATACTGACTTGTAATCTTCACAATCCTGTAACTGATCAGATTTGGTAGAAGAGTAGAGCAGCCAGCGGTAATGCACACGGAAATCCAAGCGTGGGAACTTTCGTAAGCTAAAACGGGTAACAAAAGCCAAAAGAAGAGGAGGGACACTTTTATCCCGAGCCAGCCGATGATAGCGAACCAAAATCGTAAACTTTTTAACATCCGAAACTGTTGCTTCCACTTGCCGCCTGAATGAACAGTCGGATTCACGAACAGATCCACATCCTCGTCCAAGTCTTCATACGCATACATATTGCTTCCTTCACCTAGCAATTCACCACTGCGCGGACTCTCTTCCTGATGTTCAAGATTTTCTAATTCCTCTTGGCTGTTCGACTTTGAATCTTTTGAAAGATCGAAAGGAATTTTACTAGGAAGTTCCGTGTCCTCTTCGGTTGATAAGAGCAAACTGTAAGGAGAGGTTTGCTGCTCCAAAGGCAGCCGAAAGGTCGTCGTTCCGATTGCAGTGAGCAATAAGAACGTGGTCATTAGTTGCAGACCAGTTTTCAAACTTGCTTCATCCAGCAATATATTCGTGATACACGGTACGATTACAAAGCCAAACGAAGTTCCGATGTTTCTCAATGTTAGAGCGATAGGAAGTTTCTTCCTAAAGTACTTCCTAAGAACGTAATCGCTCAACAGCATAACGAAACTAGCGCCTATGCCCATCACTGCCCCCGCGCTAGTGCTGGCTAAATAAGCGCCAACTCCGCCGGTTGCAAGATATCCGGATGCTATGATGCCGACCACCATCAGCATTACACCTATTATTCCTATTAGACAAGGCACCGGTGCCATGGACACAACTATCCTCGTCCAAGGATCTAAAACGTGTTTAATAAGGTTGCCACTTCTTCGTAAAACATAATTTTATAACAATCATGTACCTGCTAGGACCCAAAACGCAGAGAATAGTATCGGCGTCAGTATAATTTGTTGGTACCATATCAATGTGATATCCGATAGGTATTTTTCTCGTATGTATGCCAACACTATCCCATACATCGGCAATACACTTGGAATTGTCATCTATCAAAAAAGAATGAGAAATTAGCAAAATAGTACTGACTTGTGATTAAACTGTTGCTTTATGCACTTTTCTATTTCACTTTTAACATTGCGCACTTGCACTAGGAATACACCGCAAAGAACGATCCACGCGTAACCACCGTCTGGCACCGTGGGTCCCAGCTCTGGGTACGAAGTAACAATCCCATCGAGACGAAGGCGTTTGTTCGGTGACATGCTTTATTACTTAAAAAGTAACAGAGAAAAATGTGAAGTCCATTCACCGATGCACTTAGAATTACAAAACCATTTGGACGTGATCCGACAGGTACTCGGATTTATTATCTAATCTGTATGATGTTGTAAAGACAGACTGATAGCCAATGATAACAAATAGCGAGCTTACTAAGAATACTATGTGTATGTTTTTTAAACGACACTCTTAATTCACCGATAACCGAGGGGGAAGTCAGACCAATGATAATGTAAAGACAAATATGTATAACATTTATTCGGGATAACAGTATTAAAATTAGACGCGTTTCTTTGTTACATTCTTCAAAAATTGCATTGAGACTTTAAATAAGATAATAGCTAAAGCTACTTATGGTAATAATTTTAAGGCAACTTAAGTCAAAGTTAATTATTATACATTCGCTATACGTCTTCACGATTATCACCCGTAGCTATCGAGGTGTATCGCACCCTCTTGTTCACCGAGTCCAATATAGGCTCGATCTTTTTTTGCAGTTTCGCTCGTTGTACATAAATCAAAGCGCACACCAGTGCTATTAAAACTATGCTAAGGAAAAATAGTAAGACGGTCGCACCCCGCGGGGACGATGAGAATAATCTCGGTGTGCAATTTTTCGTCTCGTGAATCGCGTGAGACTTCCCACCTGTAATTCCGGATAAATTCATTTTAATAACTATCCGAGAATTGAATAAGATCCTGTATAAGTACCTTCAGAGCATTTCAATTTGTCCTTATTGCGAATGAACACTTTCGTTTTGTTCGTCCACTTGATGAACGGGTTCAGCTTGCACGAACATTCCAACGGATTTCCAGTAAAGTCAACTGATATGTTTTGATTCCGCTTAATAAGCGCGTCCATCGCGTGCAAATCGCGTTCTGCGACTTTCGCGAATTTGTTTCGTTGCAAATCTAAGAATCGTAATTTGTGGAGGCATGATATATTAAAGTGCAACGCGGTGAGCGCGTTGTCGCCCAAATACAAATCGAGCAACATCGGTAGATCGCAGAACACGTTGCTATCCCGAAATTCCGATATCTCGTTTTGCTCCAAGTGCAACTTTATTAACTGCGTCAGATTACTATTTACGAAAATATCGTGCAACGTTTCTGCGAGGTCTCGCGGCGGCCCATCCTCGAAAGCGTCGGTTAAATGCAACTCCAATAGCGATACGAAATTGGAGAACACTCTCGGGTGACTTCTCGCAGGGTCCAACGAGAGCTCGTTGAAATCTAAAATAAGCCGCTCGACCCGTTGCACGTGATGATACGCTTTCCCTTTGATCTCTCTTATTTTATTGTTCGACATGTCAATTACTCTTAGATGAGGTAAACTGTCCAGGGTGCCGAATACGTTCCATGGAAGTTCTTCGAGGTAGTTCCCAGTGAATATGAGGACCTGGGAATAATCAGTTTGTAGGCTTACGGTAAACGGGAAGTTAAATTCTTAATACAATAGTTACCTGCGTTTCGTCTGGCAAATGCGACAACGGCGTCGCATCGCGGAACCCTGAATTAGTGCAATTAACAACGAATTGATAATGATTCTCGTAGCACGTTCTCATGCAGAGACAACTGTTATTAAATGACGGGCCGCATTTTAATTTCGCGCTTTCCAACGTTTCTAACGAGTGCAAATTAGGATCGTTGCAATTATTGGCTAATTCAGCGGTCGTCGCGTATATTAAAAAAAGTATTGCGTACAATTTCTTCATTATGCACCAAGAGTTATCTTGCCTTCTATCGATCAATGACTCTTTCAACTGTTAAACTCATCGTTTTAGATCTTCCTGATAACTGTAATAAAAAAACAATTGTGTCCTTTTCGGAGATCGATTCAGATATGGATTTCGCATATTTAATTTTCTTGGAAGCGTAAAAAGAAGGACAGTACTTGAGACAAGTATACTGTGCTGTATTAACAAATGGTTTTTTAATGTGAGGGTACTCCTATTTGAAAATTGTTAATCTTAACTATGTGAAACAGCGAGCAAATTTGCGATAACGCGTTCCCTGTTAGACGAACACGGCTAGACACAGAAATAATATTTGATGCGTTTGAAGATAAAACTTCTGAAATAAAACTTAGTCGTACAAATCTCATAGTGACGAACAATTGATCTGTAATCTTATATAGCAGTGTATAATTGTTAAACGTAATACGTTTAGCGTTCACTTTTCACATTCGTAATAGTGCTAAATGATGACTGCAATGAAGGAAACGTTAGAATAGTTACTACCATTATCACACGATTGCGTAAGGTATCCTTAATCTTGATAATTGTATGCAAACATTTTTTTATCCGTTAATAATATCTGTTTTTTACGATCGAACTATATCTCGTCTGTGCCGGATACAAAGTAGGTCGTCGAGTCATAGTTGTAAAACGCCAAACTTGCTCACCCACGCAACAGGTGATATTGAATACTTCAGTATTACGAAGATAAGCTTCACTCTGTAAACGCATGCTGACGCCGAACAGATTTATGTTAAAATTTTTTCTACGCTGCGTAAAAGTTTGTCTGTATCACTGAAAAACAAAGTTACAATTCTCTTTATAAGTTAAATGCGGTGGCAGGATGTAATACAAATTTGTCGTAACAAAAAGCACTGTCACTGCTTCTACACAGCAGATGAATTAACGATGTCATTCAGTGTCTCGCCGATCCAAAAATAAACAATTATTCAAGCATCGCTAGTATTCATCGTTCGGAACACGATATGGAGGAGGAAAGGAACGAGAGTAAGAAGCAAGATCGTGATTCATTCGAGCTCACCGGCGGATTGAGATCACCTTTGGAATTTCCTTGCTTTCATGTTTCATCAAACTCTCGAAATTTGGATATCACTTGTCCTCTGCCTCAAATCTTTCGAACAACACTTCGAATTAACAGGTAGGATCTAGTTTAAATTAGACTGTTGTAGAACAGACCGAGATACAACGTGGACGGTCGACCTGTTGGAGGAACGCGACACCGAAAACGATTCGATGCACGTAATATTGAATGGAAAGAACGCGGAGCGGAAAAGAGGACTTTGCTTCTCGGCACGACGGACAGCTTTACACTTGGAGCGCTCCGGACTCCGGACGTAGCCAGCCGCACCTGTGCTCCCTCCATCCAACCCTTCCTACACCTTTTCTCACTTTCTCTTTGTTCCTCCAACTACTGCCTCTTTCCACGTGAGTGCATCAAGCCTCGCCATGCTTTGTGCCGCTTCTTTTTTACTTTTTCCTCCCGTTGGTCTTCTTTAGTCCGCGCAGCCCACTCTTCTTTTAGAATTCCGTTTTTCAACGAATTCAATTTTGCTAAAAGGAATACATTGTTTAAAATTGCTTCATATTTTGTACAATGATAAATTTTTCTAATATCATTGCATCTTATTGGAAGTACAAGTTCGAAGTTTTCTTCGTGAAAATTTATTAATTGAATGGCGAAGCGTTGTTTGAATAGAAAGTGAGCAAATGTCTGCCGGTAACTTCGAGGAATCTTTTAAAAGCATTCACGACACCGGATGAGGATCATTTGTAGTAGTCAAACAGTTGTATAATATTGCGAAATCAGAACTATGCGCGTCGACGTGCGTAGAAAAAAATCTTTAGAAGAAGTTTTGCACGAGAACACTTCGCAATCTAATAATTCTATAGCTCCTTGATTTATTATAGTACTCGCTTGTTATGTCACTATGGCCATGACTAGACTGCGGATTTAATCTACTTATGAAGAAACTGGATGCACGAACAATATAAGGAAATGCATGCGACGTGCAAGAGATATAAAGAATGTCAATGAAATACAATTGAACATCTGCGAAAAACAGAAAGGATTAATTTCATATCAGAAATATTTTGTCCGAGTCTGATCATGACGTTCACGTGCTAGTTGGTTCAGTAAGAATTTAAATCGATCTCCGAGCTACCTGCCGTGAAATATTAAATAATAAATCTGTATTCGACGAGGCGCTCCCAACTCGTGATTATTATATTAATTCTTTGTAGCATCGTTAAACCAAAGAGGAAATGAGAGTGCTCGCGACCGGGATTTCGACGTTCCTTAATCGGAGTGCTGCAACCATGTAACCGTCTTGATTCTTTTACTTGCATGCTACGACCTCTTCTCAGAATTGACCTCTTGGTCCAGCGCTTGTACGGGAATCACGAAATCCGGGACGTGAGGTCACTCCTGGTTCCCCCCCGGTTAAACCGGAACATAGGGATATGAAAATGATCTGTAGGATCGTAAAAAACTCGGAATGGTTCCATTAGGTATATATTGAACTTTTTAAACATCTTTTGTAACATTGCATTATAATGACATACATAAGTTTGCAAATGAACGTATGCACTCGTAAATCGTGTAATATGTTTAAAAGTGTGTCATGTCTAGCTCGGCGCGCTAATCCGTAAAATATGGCAAAAGTAATACCATTCGTCTCGTTCGATATATTGTTGAATACGCTGCGTAGAGATACTCGGGAACAAATTTGTTTTCAGTGCGCTTAAATAATCCTATTAATCAACATTAAATTGAAACGCCTGTTTTTCTTTCAATCAAACAAACGATGTACATACAGTGTTATGTAAACGGTTTTTCCTTCGAACTATCGACGATATAAATACTATATAAATATCAATATCAGTAATCAAAACCATGAACGTTGTACGAGTAAAATTCTTGTGTTGTACGAGTTACTTTGTTTTTTTTTTTATGTCGAGAGAACAATTCCTTTTCTCACATATAGCGTAGAACATTATTACGCCCGATATATCCTCCGAAATGTACTGCTTTCAATTTTTATTATTTGCCGCATCTATCGCTCGTGTTTCCTATTCTCTATAAGAAGTGCAAGCAATAAATCGATGGAATATGCAATGATTAACACACGTACGAAGATACGATGCGATTGCTTATATGCATTTCTCGTTTCTACACCTTTTCGACAGTATTCATCCTTGTGGAAAGTGCAAACTAAATTTTATGATCGTAGCGCATAAAATTTTACAGAATGTACACTACGTTTGAAAGTTTCATAGAATGTAACGGTGTAGTTTTCTCTACTTGGATTCTTAAGTTATCTTTGGATTCAAATTCGCAAATATCTATTTCGATTATAAGTCCATCGTTTTAAACAAAATCGAATAATCTTTTGAAGAACTTATTTGAAATCAGCTTGCATAAGAGCATGATTTGACAATAATGGAACTCGTAAAATTGTAGCAGTCGAAGCATCATACCTTCTCGCTGATCAAACAATCCACTTTTCTTTTATACTCAACATATAAGCGCTTTTATCCTTAATTATTATTCATTTTTACATACATAACATCAGATATAATACGTTTATACGCATAGACGATTATCAATTGTGCTCAACCAGAATTTCTTGAACTTCGTGACATAAAAAAAGGAAAAATCATACAGCGAACAAAACGAAATTAATTCTACGTAGTTTAAGAATTTCTGATTGATAAGAATCACTTAAATAGTGTACATTGTTATTTGTAAATGTGTATAAAATAGACAGAAAAACACGAATAGAAATAGGGTAATTAACTCGTTAAGTTAACACGTTACTTACCACTTCATACATTGTTCTCATAAAATAAAGTATAAATAATGGGATTATTTGATTTGTCGATATATCGATTCTTTCTATGAAAAAGTAGTAAGGAACATGTTAATCTTTAAATGAAATAAATCTGATAAATTAGGAATTCAATCTTTACAGACTAGACGCTACATGTCATCTATACGTTCGGGTTCGTACCGTCGATTACAAAGTAATTCGGTTGGCGTAATACTTTGGTCGACNAAATGAAATAAATCTGATAAATTAGGAATTCAATCTTTACAGACTAGACACTATATGTCATCTATACGTCCGGGTTCGTACCGTCGATTACAAAGTAATTCGGTTGGCGTAATACTTTGGTCGACCGACTGTACGAGACGAAACGAAGTGAATTTAAATACTTCCTCAATCTCTTCCTTTGTACCATCGTACTCATCAGAGCACATGTGCAAAGTTCCATTTTATTCTTTAGTATTACCTCGTAAACTAAGGATTACAGCACTGCGTCCTGAACAGCGGTGAAACTTATTTTACAGCCTGACAGCTCGTTCGACGATTAGCGGTGAACAGTTAATAGACATTTGCTGCATCCATTATTGTTACACATCTTACTTACTAAGGATTTATCTCTATCTAAGACACAACTATTCCAAAAGCAGTTCTTACTCGTTATATCATTCGAAAACATTTAGATGTTTGTTTTACGATTGTTCAAGGTACCGTTTCTTTTCAACATGTACAATTTCATACAATGGCAGCGAAATTGAAAAGCGCCGCGAAATTTTTTTCATTTCTTACATATCCGACCGATTCGCTGCCAAATAATTTCGTCATTTATTTTATTCGTTAAGAAAATACTGTATCCGGAAACATTCATAACGCGGACCGTACGATTTTTCGCGATAACGAGCTAACGCTTACAAAATTAGTTGCCTCCCTTTAGCTATGCCCACTTCCTTGAGAATTTACCACTTTCTTAGTCTTTTTACTTCACGCTTGGCACAAACCCAGAAACACTTCGATTCGAGACAATTTTTCAAATTGTTTCCAAGTTCGTTTGGACGTTAAAGATAACATGGATAGACTATAACGCTATAAAAGACAAAACCGTTTAATAGCGTTCTTACAATAATACAATCGCATTTTTCCGTTAATATTTAATCATCAGATCGACTTTCTCAGAGTATTTTTTTATATTATAATACATATGCGCGCGAATACACGCGTTAAAAATTGGTACATTAAAACCGAACGATAATATCGTGTAAGAGACTTAAAAAACTATTCCAAAACGTAGAGTAAATATTGT
Source organism: Ceratina australensis (assembly GCA_004307685.1). NCBI lineage: Eukaryota > Metazoa > Arthropoda > Insecta > Hymenoptera > Apidae > Ceratina > Ceratina australensis. The sequence goes on from SHCU01000015.1 coordinate 488,015, forward strand.
ATCGTATTGTATTGGAAACACTTTGTGCTTATATGAGTATAATAGAATTAATTCAGAGCAAACTAGAGAATAGAATAAATCGGGTTGGAATTGCCACTTGTAATTAAAGTCTGCACATAAAAATTGCAACGAAAGATCCCGAAATCCAACCAATTCATCCCTCTCTCCCTCTTTCTCTCTCTCTCTTTCGCTCACTCTTTCTCTCTCCCTTTCGCTCTATTAACACATTAACGTTAGTTTGGTCTACTACTTTGGCCTAACAAAAGATGTGAATCAGATAGGTACTCCGTAAAATGTTAAATGCTCTCGCTCGCGGGCGAAAAGATGTACAAATGAAAAGAGCATTTGGCATTAAAAAACAAATTCTTGTATGAACCTTCCCTTAGAATGTTTCGGTATTGTGAGTTCTTATCATGAACGTAAATCACCCTGTACGTAAGTGAACGAATATATAAAACATTAAGAAAGATTTGTTTCCATCTTTGAGCAGGATTTGGCAATAAAGATCTTGCAAAGTATATAAAAACAGCACATAATACTGAGATCGTAATGTATCAGACTATTGTCAATGCAAGATCGATAGCTTCTTTACCTTTTTTGAAACGCCAGTGTTTTGCTCGGATTCTACGGATACACGAAACATATTCGGATTGGCACAGAGATCAAATATCGGTCAGAGGATCGTTACATAACGATATGTGGCGTAAGGAAGGATTATACATCGAAATTATTGCGCTCAGGCTTTGTATCGATCAGAGGAGCGTATGCCGCAACATAATATTAAAGAGAATATCAGCCCGAGCAGTTCCAGTGTTAATATACTTACGCATACAGCGATCGCGATGCACTTCTGGCCATCGAGCGTGGCTATCAGCTTGTCTACGCAGCCCTGAGGATAAAAGAATCGGTATATTCAATCGGGGTCAGGCTTTCGCGACGATCAACGCATCAATGCATTCAACCAGCCATGATTCCGTCCGCGAGTCACGACACACTCTCTCACAGAACACACGGCTGGCTACTCTACTATTACAATTTTAATTAACGAATCTGCATACAGGTTTATACTTTGACCGATTTACTAAAACCAATCCCTGTACGAAATTGCTTTCCACGTGAGAAATCGTTGTACACCGCGGTGACATCTCATTGCTCTATGCACAAGTGAAAACATAATTACCTCGCTGTAAATTGCCGGGCTAACTGCGCTACCCACTCTGATATTCCGGGCCGCTTTGCACGCGGCACTGTCTTTGTCTTTGCAGCAGGACTCGGGCACTTTGTACACGTTGTTCGCGTCTCCGGAAACAGTTAGGCTGACAGGAATCGAAGGATCCCTGGTCGCGTACTTGCTACCTGTCCAATCAGCTGGATCGGTAGCACCGCAGCAACCTAATTCCGATTGAAAAGCGTCCACGGTGTCCGTATACGAAGAATTCTCGCCATATTTATTCTGAAACAAAAGGACATAGCAAAACATTTTCAAACAATCCGTGCGTTCAATAGCTCGTCTGATGCATACCCCGACGGCGTCATGAAAAAAAGTACGCGTGAAAAAGCGTCGATGAATAGAGTAATTATAGGCGTAGCGACCGAACGAATAGACTAATTATACTACATTCTGTCTACTTAGAAATTCCTGTAACGGACCGGTTCGATTCGCGAATAATGCCGAGTAATTGCCACGGTACCTTAACGGTATCCAACACGGAATTCTTGACCAGTTCCTTGAGGCGGCTGCTGCTGGTGGTCAACCATGCTCCGGCCGCGATTTGCGCAACGATGATCACCAGCAAGCAGCTGAAGAAAGTGACCAGCATACAGTGAGACTCGCGGAAAGTGCCGCAGCATCCCAGGAAGGATACTGCCACCATCAGGATTCCTGCCACAAGCAAGATGTAGAGGCCCGCGTTGAAGTTATGCTGTTGTTGGGCCAACGACATCAGAAACGTTTGCCCCGACAACAACCATGACGCTAGGATTATCGCTACCAAGCCGATAACCTGTGAAAATTCAAAGGTTTCATTTAGTAACGTCGAGATCCTTTTCGAGAGGTATAAAAATGTTTGGTAGGAGCGAGTGAGAAACAGCTTTACGAGCCTTCTAAGAAACTGTCTGGCGCAGATAGCGATAAGAGTTTTTTCGAAGGTAACATTTTACTGGATCCCTTTTCATGATAAACAGAGTACCGTTGTTTGCTCGAAGGGAGCAGGAAGTTACGAGCAGAACATACGTAGAATATTTGATTATTCTTAAAGTGATTTACGTTTTCTTACAACAGTTATCTTAGTTTAACTGCATAAATTAAAATCTATTTAAAAATCATTTTACTCGTGCGAGAATAATACCGCGGATTCATATCGTGTACATATTCCTGCCGTGCAAGCGAAGCGCTTTCCTATTTCGGCTGTAAAAATATGACCTGACCTTCTTGGCCCTATTGAAACGGAGAAAGCAGGGAACGAGTATTCTGGTTCACGGCTTAAGCGCCGCTCACAATGCGCTACGTAGATAAATAATGAAGTATTCTTGCGAAATGGGCGAACGGGGGCAGAACGCGCCCTTTTCAATGGCCTGTCCACCAGATGTGTACGTTTCCCCGTTAAAACGCTTGGACTTTCCCATTCTCCCTCCCTCTTATACAACGCTTATCCCTGACAGCCTTACTACCTAAAACCGTCTGCCCAGCCTAGTACTTTGCATTTTGCCTTTCCATGTTTCCTTAGAAACAGTAGGAAAGAATTTAAATCGATAAAAAACAGAATATGTATGTCGCACCATTTACAACATTGAATTAATGAGCGAGCGTAGGATGTTACCCACTCGACAAGACAAATAAAAATCTTTATCTCCGCGTACACAACGCCCTACGATTTATCAAAGAAACTAGAATCGCGTTCTACCCGGCCAAATACAGTCTGTCGATAGATTAGAACCACGGAACGGTTTCAGACCCCGTGCTATCGCGGGGTTTACATAAAGAGGAGCAGCGGGAGTCGTGATCGAAGGTTCAGTGGGTTAAACCAGCTCGAGTACATGCTCGTGACTTCCACTCGACGCGCAATCCCGGAGGCGTGCCTCTTAAACAGAGGACTTCCTGTATTCCCAGCGCGTCTCGCGTCGCATCGTTCGAGCCGCGAATACTGATGCAAGGAACAGATGCAGGAATCACGGAGGATCAAGCGGATTCTTCGTTGATACGATCAGAGATCAAACCGGAAAGTGTTAACGCGTACACTGAATTTTAAGTTCCAACGGTATCTAATGCTTTATTAGAACGTTTGAAGCCTGTATCCTGAATCTCGTTTGATTGTCAGTCGATTGAGTTGTCTGGATTGAACATCAAAGAAGTAATCAGCTACTGATTTGAATTCCAGCACGACTTGCATAATAAATTTGCACGTTACACAAGCGAACTGCTTTGTTAACGCCTAACGTCTTACTTAATGTGATTTAACATTCCACGTTCTAAACACGCTTTCATTTTTGATGATTTACTGTAACAGAGTTAGAACGAGGGATAAAATTAACCGACGAATTGATGAATTTACCGGTTCGCTAACTCGCTGACATTTATCGCGGAAAAGCGATACCTACCCACGCTTATTACATATTAACAGTTGAGATGATTATCCGAGTTTAGAGAGCCTGTACAAGTATACATACACGCTTGTTAACATCTGTATAAACGGTTTTCCTCGCGCTATTACCTAGTCAGAGTCAAAGAATCTAAATACGCAATCGATGTCAGCATCCCTTTCGTCGCTATGACTTCATTTCTGCGTGTACAACAAAAATAAACGGTCGTCATCTTTAAAATTTTACACGATCCATTCTTCGCATCCATTTCTGCGAATAAGAACCTCCAAATTTAATCCGCCAAAACGGATTTATGATAATCCGCGAAATTGGGTCAGGCAATAGAAAACAGATATGGTGGTAAATAGCTTTTCCCCGAAAGCATTCGGTGTCACCGTTTGGCGCCAACTATGCCAAGTTCAATGTTGATGCATTTCCGCAGAAATATTGTTACGCGCTCGTATGACTCACTTAACACAATTTGTGTACAATAAAAATTGATAACTATTCTCAAAATAATTTAAGAAATCGCGTACGTTTGTATCGGTGTCTGGGAAAAGGGGATGAGATTAACTGGGACGCAGTGTAGGATGCAAGCTCGTAGGAAGAACATATTCGTTCTCTGACTGGAAATCTATATTTAAACGTACTTATTCCCCGCTGAAGATTTTCAAACTAGACGCGATGCTTGTCTCGGTGCTGACATAAGCCCTATTGTTAATCTCTCCGCGAAATGTTGACGTAGGACATCCCAGCTGTTTTATCAACACCCATATTGCGTCTCTAATTCCGATCGTGAACCATTTTTCTACTCTCCCATTGTCACGATCATTAAAAGTGATGCGAACACATCATTGCGATGCGAATGCATCATTAACATGCATCAGGCATTTAATTCTGCTTAGTAAAACAATTCTTATGCGAAGATTATTCCCATCAAATTTTCAACATATTAGTCCACAATATATACGCATCGCCCAGATGCAATCGATTCAGCTACTCCCGCGAATTACGTCTCCTCACGTTGGAAAACTGTACTGTTAATTAAAGAAATCTCAGGCGGCACCGGGAACTTATCGCGCTAATTACTGACGAATTGATTGTCCTTATGAAAATCAGCGATAATTGGAATTAAGAAAACTGCAATCAAATAACTCTACAATAACTCACAATAATCTAATCTCAACAATAACAAACGATTGTTTGTTTCTACTGTTTCATCAAGGTGTCAGGGTATAGCAACGAATCGTCGAGTGAATACATCTGATGCAATGTTTTGAAATGCGTTTTGCTAACTTACCCAAACTATGATGTTTACGCAGACCAACGAATACTTGACGAAACCGTAACATTTTGAAAGCACCATCTTCTATCGAATTTATGTGACACAGGACACTCAGGTTAATTTGGTAGCTTTATGGGAAACACACCCGATTTCCTACAGCAACCGGGAGACCGTATACGTTCGTCTGATGCTAACGCAAGGGTATATATTTCGCTTTTTATCAGATTCCTATTAGAAATTGTTTAACACGCAGCGAGCATATTACTGAGAGAAAAACACTGACCCATTTCACGCTACGGTTTACAAGCAACTGTCATGGGGTGTGCGATCGATCTGGCGGCGTTACTTTTTATCGCAAGTGCGATGTATGAAGAACTGACTGGCCTCTGCCACTCTCGTTTAAACCTCCTTGAAGCTGCAGCTTGTGACGTCATTCTACAACTCTCGTTTACTCTTTCATGGATCCCCACCATCCCTCCCTACGCGCTACGCGCGCGTGAATACGAAATTTCAACATACTGCAGTTTAGGAAACTCCGATTCACGCGAATACTGGGAAGGAGTTATAAAAATATTCTTAAGCCCGTCTTATTTCAATTATTACTACAATCTATCGAGATATCATATTTATCCCAGAAACATGAATGAATTGACTAAGAATAATTTTATTATACAGCATAGATTTAAAGATATATTTGCATAAAATTATATCACGCTATTTAATATATTCTGTCTAAGCCCTCGACCTCCTTTTTCTTGTCAACATCCCCGTTTATTCTTATAGAGTTTATTCTTAGCATTGTCCTATGTACTCTGTAAACTGCAAATTAAAAGTACATTAGATCAAGTAATTTGCGAGAAGATCTTGCTCATGAAATCAGGCTTACAGTTCAATCTGCGAAATTGTTTCCTCGGCTTGAATCTGAAACGTGTTATTGTCTCAGACAAGGTTTTTTGAATAACAGTTGCATCAACTGAAACTAATTCTCTGTTTAGAATCGGCCTTCCTATAAGCGTGAAATCTTTGCTCCCAACTAACAATACTTTCTCCAATTTTAATTGATCGCCTATTTGAGGTGGCCAGTTTCCTGATACAGTTATAACATCACTTTCTGTGATTTTATGTTGGAAACCACCGATAAATACTACCGCGAATAAGCGGCCAGTCGTATCAGTTGCTATTTGTTTATTAATTTGACCGATTACATCTGTAATTTTAAGACACAGATAACAGAAAATAGTGATAAAAGACATATTAGATATTGCTTCTAATTACCAGAGGCTAACTTTTCTTTCTCCTCATCATGTTCCGGTACTTCTTCTTGGTAGCTAGGTGTCTCCTTGAACCAGGGTAATTTATATCTAGTACGATAACCAGCTACGCATATTTCCCATAATTTTAATGCTACAAGAAATAATAGTTCTTTAGTTGTATTTTTTACTTACAATGTATATTCCATGCCTACTTTCAAATATTAACAATAATACAGATTACACAGAATAAACAGATGATAGAACAGTGGCAGAGGAACGTCGCATGACATTTTGTTTAGCTACATATTTATGCCAAGAATAACGATTAGAATTATTATAATTTTATTCATCTAATCATCTCTTAATACGTTTTGGACTGCACTGGAGATAGAATAAGATTGTATAACCTTAATTCACAGCAAAGAATGAAATCGTAGACCGTGTATGCAAAATAAAGACAAACCTGGATAATTTTGTTTGTATTGTGTAGCTGGAGCAATCCTTCTGATACAAGTGTTCGTGGTAAAATTAAATAATCTTGTTAAACCGGCAAGTGTCGTCATGATTATTTGGAAACTACTTGCTTAATCTGACGATAACTTAAGGGGACCCATGCGCTGATCTTTTTACTGAAGCGAGGAAGACGTTGAAAAAGCAATATCTAAAATTATTCATATAAAAAAATAAATGCTTCGCAAAATAATTAAAGCTTGTTTTTATAAAATAAAGGCGATGCCAAAACCTTTTAAACCTATTCTACTAATTGTATTTTATCATGAGGACTCTATTGAATCTCCTCCAAACTCCTCAGTGTGCTGGTGGCAGTGATGGAGGTGAATCGTTCGTGCTACTCTCTATGTTCGCTGTAATATTCTAAGGATGTACCCCCACCAGGGCAAAGTCGAAATAGCGACCTACTCGGCCGATTTATCCCTACTACTTCTGTTCTCGGCATTACTGATCTCCGCGAAGGAAGTATTTTAATTTACAATCGCTTCTCGTGGTGTCTGCGTTATTAACGAGATTAATAGAGTACAAGTAAAAAAATTTATTAACTCTTACAAACGTCGTTTTTTAAATATAACTTGTTATACTGTATCATGTTCGAGTCGATCAAAAGCACGATGTTCCGACGAGAAAATTAAAACCACGTGCTTGGGGAGGCCGACCGTTTTTATGAAAAATGAAATATTAACGTAAGTATTCCGCGGAAACGTAAATCTTACTGTTCGTATTAATTATTTTCGGCAATTCCTGTATTTTGTAGGCAGATCAATTACGTTAAATAGCCGGCTCGCCAGAAAATATCAATTACGAGACAAAGGCTTTTAGAGTACCATCGTGAGAAAAGGCATGCTGGAGCAGAATGACGGAATTTGTGGACGGTTGGATATTCGGACATACTTTAGGAGAAGGGGCTTATGGCGAGTACGTTGATATATTTTCAATTTTTTTCCCACTAAACATTATCAAAATTTTATAAATGGAAACTTAAATTGCGAAATGTGTTCATTAGGAAATTTTTATCTTTATTGAATTCAATGATAATTTTCAGAGTAAAGTTAGTTATAAATAAATCAACGGGTGAAGCTGTTGCTATGAAAATGATAGATGTAGATAGACATGTAGATGCTAGAAAAACTGTTCATAAAGAAACTACAATTCATCGTATACTCTCTAATCCAAATATCATACAGTATTTCGGAAAACGTAGCGAACCCAATATGGAATATATATTTTTGGAATATGCAGCAGGTGGAGAACTTTTTGATAGAATTGGTAAGACATTTTATTACTTTTTTTTTTAATTCTTTTAAAATTTCAATATTAATTTTTATTAAAATTCAAAATAGAGCCAGATGTTGGCATGCCAGCATGGCAGGCACAAAAGTATTTCAGACAATTAATCTCAGCTGTTGAATATCTTCATAGTAAGGGCATTGCACACAGAGATTTGAAGCCAGAAAATTTGCTGCTGGACGAAAACGATAATTTGAAAGTTTCGGATTTTGGTTTGGCAACAGTGTACCGTTTCCAAGGTAAAGAACGATGCTTGGAAAGAAGATGTGGGACACTACCGTACGTTGCCCCAGAAGTATTATTGCGCCCTTATCATGCTGAACCTGCTGATATATGGTCATGCGGTATCATTCTTGTCGCTTTACTAGCTGGAGGTAATTTTTTCTAATCACATTATAATAAGATTTCTCTGTTTTAAATATAACTGTTCTGTCTAATAACAACCGATAGTACACATAGCGTAGAGATTTGTAAAAACAAACATGNTGTCGCTTTACTAGCTGGAGGTAATTTTTTCTAATCGCATTATAATAAAATTTCTCTGTTTTAAATATAACTGTTCTGTCTAATAACAACCGATAGTACGCATAGCGTAGAGATTTGTAAAAACAAACATGATTTTGATGAACAAGAACAAATTCTGATTGTAATTTTATTTGTATAAACATGGGTTATTGTTGGGAATTTAGTGTGATGGTTTAGGTCTAATGCAAAACTTGCATTTCTTAGTTATTAAGTGGTCCATGTCTGAACTGTATAGAACTGCCATGGGATCAGGCCTTGGCAGAGTGCCCAGAATATATTGCATGGAGAGATGGAAAATATATGTCTCTTACACCATGGAAAAAATTGGATAACTCTTCACTGTCTCTGATTAAAAATGTTCTTATGCATTCACCATCAACCAGATATGCCATAAAGGATATCAAACAGCATAGATGGTTCACCAAGAAATTCCACGATGGTATGCATAAATATATAATATTATATTAGTTTTAATATGCCCATTACTCTACGTAGCTATGCAAGGTGCAAGATCAACAAGGGGGTGTTTACTCTGTCAGGTACTGAGTGACTCTGAGTGTGATTATGTAATACATCACTCAAAGCAACTTGGTACCTAACTGAGTGGATACTAAATGCAACAAATTATTGTGATGCTAGGCATAAATGTAAGATGCGAAAGAAGAGAAAAATTGTAATCATTAGTTATTTTTTACAGACTCTCAAAGCTTTTGCCTTTACTTTGGTAATACAGCTCTATGATTTTAATTAAGGATCATAAAGCTAGATTACCAAAGCAAAGAGCACTGGCGTATGCAACTGAATTATTTTATCCTCACGTTATTTCCGTTTTGTGGTATAGTCTTGTATGTGAAACTGATCGGATGAAAGAAATATATACAACAATGATAGCTGATACATTACATTTTACGGCAGGTGGTGAATATGTTCGGCCGGATGAGATTGATGCGAGACAGGCGATGGAAGACGAGAACTTAACAAGATTCTGCTTATCACAACCTGAACTACCCACAGTAGAAAATGCTAATGCTGCAGGAATTAATTTGGAAGAACGACCTGGATTCTCATTCTCACAACCTGCACATTTAGAAGACTTGTTACTATCTACACAAGTGCAAACTAAACAATTTACTCAACAGAGTCAGGTATCTCATTATTTCATTGCTATTACCGATTTAAGAAAAGTCGTCAGGAATCAATATTCGATATTTAATTTACAGCAGAATACATTCCAACGATTGGTTCGACGAATGACAAGATTCTTTGTCAAAACATCATTGGAAGAAACTGTGAGAAGATTAACAGACTGTATGAAGCGCGAAAATTATACTTATCGCATCAACAATGTTGGCACGGTATGTTATTAAATTATTGAAGGAGCAAATTATCATTATGAAAGTGACTAAAGTTATATATAACTAATATATGATATGATTATTTGCAGATTACTATAACAACAGTAGATAGAAGAAATATGCCTCTATACTTTAAAGCTAACATTGTTGAAATGGATGGGAAGATACTAGTAGATTTCCGATTGTCCAAAGGCTGTGGTTTAGAGTTCAAACGGAAATTTGTCAAAATCAAATCGCTATTAGAAGACATTATATTAAAGGGCCCCATTACGTGGCCGATCGCTGTAGCCACAGAATGTATCCCTTAATGTTGCATGAAATGAATTTTTAAATAAACTTTTATATTCTTTTACAAAAAAGCTTTCTTTTCCCGCTTTATATCCAAAATTCCAAAGGAATAATTAGATCCCCATTATAAATGAAAAAAGAAAACATATTGGTCATTATGTATTGTTAAGTAACAACAATTTTATCCTCTTTCATAATAATTCATAGCTTATCGTAATACATTTTCGTATGAACATTCCATAACCTCCGTTCATTTAAGTGCTAACGAAATGCTCGTGATTTCACAGTTTATGCTATTTAAAATTACTAGTCTAATAATATTTGGATTCTCGAGTTATGTTAGTTTTATGTATTGTCTTACATATTTTTTTGAGACCTATAAAGAATGGCTCTTTGCTGAAATCGATCATATTCAATTGTACGATTTCATTATCGGTAAGAAATACGTGGAAATTTATTTTCGTATCTAAGGAAGATATATTTTATTTTTGTTTTTTATATCATAGTTGGGGCCGGCACAGCTGGGGTAACCGCAGCCATAAAATTAACAGAATATGGGCATAAAGTATTATTACTTGAGGCCGGCGGAGTTGCACCGCCGTTTCTAGATATACCACTTTTAGCACCCCTGATTCAAAATAGTCCATACGACTGGAAATATGTTACTGTACCCCAACAGAATGCTTGCAAAAGTTTAAAGAATAATGTATGGCATTCAAACGTAATCGTACAATAATAAAAATTTATTAATAGGATGTATGGTAATAAGAATTCTTTTACAGCAAAGTAAATGGCCAATGGGTAAAATTCTGGGTGGTACAAATAGAATGAATTATATGCTTCACGTACAGGGTCATCCTTCAGATTATGATTGGCTTCCAAATTCTATTCGTAAGTCTAATCATTTATTTTAGTTTTACTGTTGATGACACAACATCAATAATAATTTTAGGAGACATTAAAGCGGATCACAAATCCATACACATAAGTAATTTAACATGGGACACTGGGCTTGCTGATGTAATTTTAAAAGGACTGGCAGAGTTGGGTCATGATATTGGCAACATTAATGAGAATTTAAAAACTGGTACTTATGAAAGTAAAGTAAAAAGATATCGTTGTTTTCTAATTTTATCCATTTAGGTTTTATGAAAGTACAATTATCCATGAAGAATGGAAAACGGTGGTGTGCTGACAAATTAATGTACAAATACTTAAAAGACAAATTGACCATTCTTACTCATGTTCATGTGGAAAAAGTACGTAAATGTTTAGGAATTGAGATTTCAAAATCAATAGGAAGTCAATAGCACTACTGATTATTTTAAAGGTATTAATGGAGACAAATAGAGCGATAGGAGTACAAGCTTTTGCATTAAATGGGAAGTTTAAAGCTTTTGCAAAAGAAGGTGTCGTTTTAAGTGCTGGTACAATTGGCACTCCGAAGATATTAATGCTATCTGGTATTGGGCCAAAGGAACACTTGGAAGATTTGAAGGTAAAATTTTATAAGTTATGATTGTTGCATTTATTAATTGCCAACGATAATGTAACAATTTATGTACCTTTAAGATAAATGTTATAAACGATCTACCAGTTGGTAAACATCTTGTGGATCACCTCCTCACTGGGATTGATCTAGTTACACTTAATAAAAGTATTGGTCTCAGTATAACTAATGCTTTTAGTCCCTTATCAGCATTAGATTACTTCGTTTTTGGGAAAGGTAATTTAAAAAATAATAAATTTTAAACTGATAAACTTCTAATCACTACAATTTGCATACAATTTATATTATATTTACATGTCATGTTTACAATTTTGAGGTCCATGGACCCACACAGGAGTCGATGTGTTGGGAACATTTCATAGTACTTTTCAAGTGAATAGATCAAGTGTACCAGATTTGCAAATAATGGCCATGCCACTTGGCTTATCGCAGGACAATGGCATCGTTTTAAAAGAGACCATGGGAATTACAGACGAAGTATATTACAAATAATTTTACAAGTAAATGAATATTGTATATTGCTAGTATATACTATAATTTAATGATTCTTTGTAGGTTTATAACGAATACTTTGCTCTTAATTCATATAAAAATACAGTAACAATTGCTCCTGTTTTGTTACATCCGAGAAGCGAAGGAGAAATTAAATTATCCAGTAGCAATCCCTTAGATCCACCTCTAATCGATCCGAAATATTTGTCAAATGAGAATGATATTGCTATTCTCGTAGACGGTACTATATATAATTTTACAGTATAATCTTTTACAAGTAAAAAAATCTTCAAACTTTGCAGGCATTCAATTTGTGAAAAAGCTTGTTAAAACGAATGCCATGAAAACTATTGGCGCAGCCATTTATGAGAAACATTTTCCCGGCTGCGAAAGTGAAACGTTCGACAGTAAGGAGTATTGGGAATGCTATGTACAACATTTAACTTTAACTTCTTATCATCCCGCTGGTACATGTCGGATGGGTGATGTTGTCGACCAAACGTTCAAGTAACGCACTAATCTTATACATTTTTTATATTGAGTATTAAGAACAGAAGCGAAGCAATGCATTTCTGATTTATGCACACGTCTACAAAAGATTTTTTTCTTTTCAGAGTCCGCGGCACAACGCATTTGTACATATTAGATGCATCTGTATTTGCATCGTTACCAAGCGGTAATATCAATGCTGCAGTCAAAATGATTGCCGAGAAAGCTGTACATGTAATTAATCAAAATACAAAAGTTCGTGAAGAAAATAAAATATGTTCCTCACGATTCAGCTACCAGCACGTATTTAAACAATACAATGTATGTGAACAAGATGGGAAAATTTAACATTTTTGAAATGTATATTCATAAATATACTAGTCGAATTCATCGTTACATGCATCTCATTTGATAGCTGTATATCAAAATTTTGTATTCATTAAAAAATATTAAGTTGTTGAATAAATTAACGACGACTATGACTACTATTTTTATAAGCACGTTTGGGTGATGATCTGTGATTATGACTCTTAGCATTATGAGCCCTATGATGGCTTTCCTTATGAGCCCTATGATGGCTTTCCTTATTATTCTTAATTTCTCTATGATATGGATGTGCCCGTCGTGATCTTCTATCATCTTTGTAAGAAGAATTATCTATTTCTTTCGTATTATGCGGACTCATGTTAATCTTAGGTAGCATATTCAAATTATTGGAATATCCTAATGAAATCCCCTGTAAATTGGATATGGTTCCTACCAACATTTCTTGCCCTAACTGAAGCAAATGATTCAACTGAATAGATTGATCCTGTGGATAACTATTTTGTGGCAAATCTACGTTTTTCCTACGACCGATGTTAAGAGTACGATTGAATAAAGATGTACCCTCAAATAGCTCCAATGCATAATGCACAGAATCGGCGTGTTTATATGTTATAAATGCATATGGTCTTTGCTTGCCATCACGATCTTTAGG
>SHCU01000015.1:510451-525849 GCA_004307685.1 Ceratina australensis
TTTTTTTTTTACCTATGATATATACAAGCCAAGTTAGCTGGCCTTCTTGTATAGTAATATCCATTTGCTGCGTCGGTGATGCTGTTTGCGTCATTAATTCTTGATACGTTCTAGCAGCCTGATCAAAAAGCTGTACCAATAAAGTACACGTCTTTTGATACTCGCACCTTACGATTACAGATATCTGTTCCAGCTGCTGGTGAACTATTCCTAGATCATCAAGTGGGTCCTCCAAACGTTCTCTGACTACTACCGCAACTGATTCGAGTCTTGAAGTGATGTATGCATTTACAATTTCAGGAGTATATGTATTCAGCAAATGCGGATCTCCAGCTTTCACGTAAGGCATTGACGACACCATCCTCTGCCATAAAGTTAAGAGGTAATGCAAACTGTTCGGTGCAAACTGCCACATCTGCAGACTCTGGATTGTAAACTTTGCAATCAATTGTATAGCTTCTGGATAATCTTTGACCAAGACCAACTCCCCCAACTGGAAATTGCTTTTTAACCGTGACAATAGTCTGCAAAATTCATGGTAGTTCTCGGGATCGCTCAAACCTTGCGGATTTTGCAATATATGTTTTATGCCGCTAACTAAATGTGTCAGAAACTGTGCCCTTTCTGGATTTGAAAATAAGCTCCTCCTGACAGATGCCATTTGTACCAAACACGAGAGAGCCAAAGATGACAGCGTATTAGGCAAACTATGGTACAAGTCAAAGAAAAGTTGCAATGATGTGAAATCCAAAAATGTAGGTCTCCAGCATGTTGGAATTTGTACTGTACTGAGATCATCGGAACTTTCATCCGTTGATGTTCCAATAAAATCGAATGTCAAACAATTTTGTGCAAGCTTCAAAAGTTGTTTGATCAAACCATGCTAATTGATAAAAAAAGAAAAGTCAATGATGATAGTACGTAGACCAGTAAGATTATTAAAGTACAAAAACAAACGTACCTGTGCTTCATCGTTAAAATTTAAATTTTTACAATTCTCACGCGCTGTACTTAATAAATTACACGATAACCTAAAGATTTCAAAAAGCTGGGTATCTCTGAAGTGACTGGCGATCTTCCTGTGCTTTGTAATTGATCTGTTTGCATCTGCATCTGATATTTGATTCATTTCACATGTCAGTTGGGAAAGTAATTGAACTCCTATCATAAAGTGTTCCACTGATCCCTATACATTTCATTGAAGCGATGTATAATTATGAAACAAACGGTTCGATGAAGTGAAATGCTCAACAAACCTGCAGAAATTCCGTTACATCGCTGACCACATTTCTAAAAACGTATTCATCTTTGTCAACATCAAACCAACCGAACTTCGATATCCTGGCGAACAAAGTAACGAGCGCTTGTATCACAAAGTTCGGTAATTTTGGTTGCGTTGCCAAATAATTGAGAATGTAATTTCCTGAACAAATAAAATAAAATTTAAGTATCTTCATCGCTCTTTGCTTCTTACCCAATTAATATACTTACTTATGTCAATCCTTTGTTGTAAACTAAGACCCGCTGACCGGGAGGCCAATTTTGTCAAGGTGGTAGCTGCCAGTAGTTGAGCATACGCAGAATCTCCACGATCAAGTAGGAGCTGACACTTTGCAAGTGTATCTGGTGCATTTTGAAATGCAACTAATGCTTTCTCAGCCTCTGCGCGCAGAGCGGAATCTTGCGATTCATATAGTTGCTTGCATAGCAACTCCAGCTGCCGTACTTCCTGTATTTGATCCATTCTTAGTGACACAACTCATAGGTTTCAATATTTCCATTTAGGTATTTTAAAGTCTTTAAAGTTCAAAACCATAGCTTCACTTTCAAATTCTTGAATAAATCTGATCATTTGTTGCAGATATTGTTCATTTTATACTTAATCAAGTATGATTTTATTTATTTAGGATGCGTAAACATATCATTGAGTACACTTGAGTTTCTTGGTTGTATACTGACATTATAACAGATAAACACTATTTTTAAATGATGACATTTATTTATAATATAGTCTTATCATTAAACAACAATTTAAAATACCACTAATGCTTAAAATACACATATGTATGTATACCAAATGAAAATAAAGAAAAATTATACGTTAAACTATACATACAGATGTAATTTTAGCTAATTATTGTTTATGATATCTACAATAATGTAAGTACATACAACAATCATATTGTTTCCTATCCTTCCCTATGAAAGTTTTTCATTTTAAAGAATCGTGAAATTATAGTCTGTATTTTGTAAATAACAAACAAATAACAAAATCTTAATGGAACAAATATTGAGAAATCAGCGTTATATCTGAAAGTATTTCTATATTATTTTCAGATTGATTAAGATGTTGTAAATAATGAAAAGGAGAGGTAAATAATAATCTAGCGTGCTTCGGTAACAAAAGAGAAAAGATCTTAGTTTATGAAAAATAAAAGCGGATAGGTTATGCTATATTTTTTAAAGTGATATTAAATAATAGCAGGATGTAAATACGTCCGGGACGCACGGAATTTCCTTAGAACATTAAAAGTAAAATGTGAAATTCACAGTTTAGATGATACTCTCGTCCATTAATTGTCTTCTGAAGCTTGAAAATTCTATATAAATTATTATTTGTGGGAACAGTAGTAACATATTACATATGAGCAACACGACTTCGTTTGTACAATACGATGTCAATATAGCCAGTAGCAGAAAACTCTTTCAGTTTTTTACTGCATTTTCATTGACAGCGCGACAAAATAATCACTGTAGTCCGGCAACAAACAACGTAGGCTTCCAAGAATACTTAAAGTTTCCCGGCAGCAAAAATGTTCGGGACACACGTCGATACCACACAACTCGCAAACAGAAATACCACCGGCTGGCTTACCACACGATTTTCGTAATCACTTCAATGTAAATCAACTCCGGCGCATTTTGAGGTTTGCACATTATTTTGATCGGTAACTCACCTGTTCGTCCGCCATTTTCGTAGCTTCGTGTTATCTACAATTATTGTAGATTGGAAAGGTTGGACAGGCCTCTACAATGAAGACAGGATCACATGCTTTGATGTCGACTGCCACAACGTGTTATGTAGGTACGTAGAAGCGACGTTTTCTGATACAACGCAACAGCGCCACCTTTATTAACGAAACAAAAGAAAAACAAAAAATAATCGTACCGTTTATCATGTATATATATATATATCACGACTGTACGTATACGTACACTACTATAATGAAACGATTTATATGATAAATGTGCTCGATACTTGCTCAAATCTCTTTATTACTACTCATCGAGTGTCCTATACATATGTATGTACATTCCCAAAATTGAGACGCTCTCGATTCAGATTATCTTATCATATCTGTGACCCATTCATTACGAATATCCAGCAAAGTGGTGAACATGTTACTGTTATTCTCTCGTATGCGTGCATCCTTCAAGATTTTCTATATAGCCCATAGGTAGACATACTTATTTTTTCATTGTTCTTAGTTCTTATAGATACTATAGACTTTTTCTTGTCTTCAAATTACATATTGCAAAGAAAAGCGAGAGAAACGTTCGTTTCTAACGGAACACCAGATTTATAGATGTAATTACAGTGATTATCGTTCAGTAGGGATTAGAAGACTTACAGGTTGTCAAAGAATCTCTACATTTATTCTCCGCTCGCCTAGATATCGCAATTAACATTATATTGATACGAATTGTTAAACAATAAAGCCTTCGAGACGGTTTTCAATACTTGACTCGGCTGTTCGGTGTGCACTCGGCTTTACTTCCTAACTTGATCATTGATGTTGGCACATAGCACCGCGAGAGAGCGCGTTATTCAGTGAAAAAAATGGTGGTTATTTGGGTGTAGTCGGGCGATTTTCTGCAACACAAATGTGAGTACCGGCTGACTAAGGAATTACGAGTGCTGTTTGTCAGTGCGTCGCGAAGCTAATATGACCGGGTCTATGTCGGAGGTAATGAATCTATCGATAACCGAACAAATATCTCAACATTCCCGTGCGTAACCGCGACACTAAGTAGGTATTGTTGTTCACGCGTCTCCGCATGACAAGTACTCGCAGCCGTTCGTTCGTATTTTATCAGACAAAAATCCGGGATAAGGCCATGACGTCCCTCGAGGATGAATAGTCTCGAATTTTTTCATGCGTCGAGAACCTTTAGTCACGGGATAACATGTAAAATATTCACTGACGCGATATTTTTGGGATAGATGTCACATTATCTCTCTCTTGGTGTCTCTTGGCTATATGCGCGCGTACGAATGTGTGCATTTATTTGATTTGCGGTCGTATACGTGTGTGGTGGTACTTCCTCCTCACCCCTTCGTACGCAGTCGTTTCGGTGTGTGCAACAGCATGCAGTGCAATGTTGTGTCCGTGAGATACGTACATCACGGTATATACGTAAGCCTGCTACTAGCTATATACTGTCAACATTTTTCAAGTGACTGTTTCTTGATGCTTGACAACATGCTATGATATTAACGAACTTCCTCGCTCTCTTTATCGTACGCGTTTTCTTTGTTTTAAACGCGAGCAGACATCGACGATTGTTTATTCGAAATCTATAAACTCCGTCTTATTAACAAATATTTCGTACGGGATATCGGATACGTACATATGTATATGCGTCTAAAGCACTAATTCTGAGATCGGTTGCCCTTACATTTATTGGCAGTCGACACATGATCAACATTATACTATTGATGTTGCTAAATTTATACAATTCGTATAGTATATAGACGTTTACAAAACAGGAATTCGTAGTGTCTCGAGAAGAACCCATACACACATGCGATTTTGCTCTATAAAATAGATTAATTCAAGGCTCATTGATAGGATTCTATTTCAATCACAATCTTCTTTTATGCCTCTGATTTTCTTTCTCTCCTTCGAAAACAAACACTCCGTTTCACTCGTGTCTGCTAATTATTCTACTATTTAACATATGGTGGTCTTATTTGTATTGTATATAAGTTTCAATATTAATTTATTTTTATATGAGTGTGCACTTATTTTAAATAAATTGTGTCGTTTTAAGTAGACACGTGCTGAACAACATATTAAATACAGATATATTTAATATACATTTTCACTGACATTAAAAGTATGTCAAATACTAAATGTTCATAAGAGTATCTTGAAAAAGGCCTTAATTTATTTTTATTTCGTATGTAGAATCGTTAGTTCTTAAATACCAATAAATGCTTGTTGTCTTCATTTATTATTCATGAATATTTTGTATTTTGTATATTAATAGTTAACGTAGTTATTTTTTCTGTTTTCAGAATCATTTAACTTCTTCGATATTAAATATTTATTGAGAATTTGAAGCGACAGAGTATATACCAAACGAAGGAAGGAAAACTCTGTGATGGACATAAAAACCATATACTCTGTACAGTAGCATAAAAGTATTCAGTATTTTATAATTTGAGGAGTAAAATTAGTTAAAGATACCATGTACTGTTTTTCCTGTGAATATTATGACAAGAAAAGTTCTCATTAAGTCTAAATCTAAGTGAAATTAAGGCAGAATATATATACATAAATATATATATACATATATATATATATAAAAAAAATAGGAGAAAAAGAATTTTGCAAAGTGAGCTCTTTCATTAATTGGTTATGTGCAATGCCGAGATGCTTTAATGAAAACAAGGCAGTAAGTTTAGTTGGCATCAGTCATAAACAAGATACAAAGAATACTTTATTAACAGAAATTTGTTCTTTTGCAATTGGAAATCAGTTGGAATTAGAGGAAGAACCACCTATCGTAGAGAAATCACACAGAAGAGTTCGGTGTGATTTAAGTCCAGTCCCACTCAGCAAAACTACTAATTTAAATATTAAGCTTTTGAGTATTAAGGTAAATTTCTAAAAAATTAGCTATATATTTATCTGGTCTTACATCACAGTGCTCATTTGTTTGCCATTCCATAATATCGATTACAGGGTGATAAAAACATTCAAGATCAAGTGGGCACTGGATCTGGTGGGTACAAAGAACGGGAGAGAGAAGTGAAAAAGAGAGCAGCTATAGGCAATACAGTGCGTGGATTCCTCTCATCTGGCCACAGCAGGCAGGACAGGTATAATGATGTCTGTATCAAAATCATGCTTTTTACATTGTCATTCTTTATCTTGTATCATTTAGTTTCTTTGCTATAATTCATTTTTGCTTTTCATTTGAATATATATTTAATATATATGAAATGTTCGACTGCTAGTGGGAGGAATTTTAAGAGACAATTCTAAGACAGCCAAAACTACAAAATTGCATTTGCGGCCCTTTCAGTTATAAACCATTAAAAATATCACTTGATCAATTTTCCTACCATTTGTAGGTTTCAGGGACGTGCATTTAAAACTTGGACGATGTACCTCTGAACAGCTATTTTATTGACAATATTGTACTTTGGGGATTACCATGGGTCAAGACCATTGGCATGGTGCAGGTAATAATCCCCAAAGTACAGTGTGCTCAACCTAACAAGGATAGCTATAAATGCATTATCATTTACACTTTTATACATAGGTTTTTGCTGAGGATCTCTGTCGCTATGATTAAACAATGACATAGGGACTTAAACACATTTATTTTATTCTCGATTGCTGTCTTACTTTAGCTTTTACAATCATCCCGTAAAATTTTTCCCACTGTAGTTTAACATCTTGTATATATGTGTGTGTGTGTATATGATTTGGAATGCAGTTTATAGTCACTGTTATTTGATGTTTTACAATTTTACAGATTCTGTTTCCCAGAAATTTAAATACACAGTTATATACACACAATTAAATAAAATTTAAGTTTCACGAATATAAATTCTTGAAAAAGAAAGTATCGAATTATAAATAGAAATCTTTTACATCTCATCCGTACTGGACATGTACAGATTGAAATTATTATAATTGAAATAAAAGATCCTATGAAGTTTGAAATTACTTTGAATGCTGAAGTACTATGAAGGCTAACAAAGAAATTTGTATTGTATAGAATTAGAAATCTCTGTTAGGATATAAAGAAAGTATAAAATTGCAATGTATTTTCAGAATTACTGACCCTGAACTTCAAGTATGAAATTTTGTAGGTACTCAAAGGTTAGTAATTACTCGATTTACACTATTGTTATATCGCAAAAGTATTGCCTTTTGAACAATCAGGAAAGAATAATAATTCATTAACAAATTTATCAGTCTAGCTTGTTATGTTTTGGAAGTTACCCCATTATCTCAGACCTCAGAAATACTTTCTAAATTATTTTCAAAAACTTTCCATGTATTTCCATCTCGTATTAAGATTTAGTAGTACTTCAAATCATCATTCATAACATTTCAATATTACATAATATGACGATTTCATTGCTGGCATGTACATTTTTTGGTACAGATGAGGCTAAATGTTATTCCTTTAATTTAGATTATATAATAAAAGATACTTAATTGCAGAATGTATGCGTGTGTGAGTAATAATTTATTTTTATGTTTTTCTATATTCATAAGACAACAATACAGTTTACCAATATAGAGCATAACTTCAGTTTGATTTAATAATAATTTCTGCTTTAATCTATATGAGAGACATGCACAGTTATACGTAATTAAAATATAGAGTTTATTCTTATTAGACTGTTCAGTTTTTTTTATTTCTGATGGAAAGAAAATCGCAATTTATAAAAGGGCTTTAGTCGTGAAAATCATGCCCGGCTTTGTTCGGTGTTGTAGGTATGAGACAAATAGGCAACGATCTTCGGGCGGAACTGGCCTGTCAAGTATATGTCCGAAGCTGGTGGCCAGTGGAGGCAGTGGTAGTCAGGGTAGGATTAGTTTGGCATTGGGCCACTTAGCCTCTCAAGAAGGAGGAAGCCCTTGTCCAGTTGTATCTACTCAGAGGGTCTACAATCATAAACGCCAAAGAAAACTGTCTATTGTTTCGCAAGCAGGCACTAGCGGCCACAGTTCTGGAGACCGAAAGGTATATTACCCCCAGATTTCGGGAACGGGATTTCCGGAGATTCGGCTAGTGGCGGGGGGGTTGTAAACGGGGGTAGCTACATAATAGAACAACGGTGTTAGTCCGTCGAGAACTCCGTTGTCGCGTGGTACTTCGTCAGCTATGAGCCGAGTCAAAACGTGTGTTACGATATTCGAAGTGTTCCGAGTGATAAAGCGTTAATAATGCTGTTATTAATCTTTGTAGACATCAAATATAAGTCGTTCCTCTACAACAATTTGTAAAAAGCAAATACGAACACAAAGGACTGATCATAACACGGATTCATTATCTATAACGAGTAACGGAGTTGCCAGTGGTTCGCCTGCGTCGAAAAAGAAAGTGTTGTCTGCGTTGCGTATTTCTGAAAAATCATCACCCCGGAATCTCAATTCACCTCTATTGGATCATGAAAATGAACGCAGTTTCAGCGATGCAGAAGAAGCTGTTGCCGCGACAGAAAGTGCATTTAGTTTGCCAGGTATATATTACATTTTTATTGGCTTAGGATATTCACGCTGGCGCGTGCCACCGGTGGCTCAAGCTCGGAGTCTTCCGTCAGGCAGGACCTACCACCGGTGGTTCACGCTTGACTCCTCTATGGGGCACCACGTAGCACCGGAGATCTTGGAATGTTCCAGACGATAAAAAAATAAACAACTAGAAAACATTTGCATGTTGTAAATTTAAAGAATAGAAATTTAACGTATATTAATTGGAAAAAAGCTCCGCCCCGCAGGAAGAAACAATTATCAGCGCGGGCGTGAACGTGTTAAACATTTTTTGTGCAACAAGTTTCACGGATTTCATTTGAATGTTTAGGTTCTAGTTCCACGCCATCAACACCGCTTAGTCGATTGAAATTGAAAAAATTGGATGATGATGAAACGAGCGTCGAATGTAGTGTCAGTGAGGAAGGTCCTGAATTTCCACAGGAAGCATCAGACAAAAATGTATCATTAGATTTAAATGAAAAGAAGACTTCGTTAGAAGGCACCGAGGTTTCTAAAATTACGAGAAAGATATCGGCAAACAACAGTATCCAGGAGGATTTAAGTATACAAAGTAAGCACAAATTATTTCCCGCTCCTTCTATAAATACGAAATGCCTAAATAGTGAAAGGAAAACGATTAAATCTATTTATGTGTATATGTTATAGAAAAAATGATTGAGCAGCAAAATAGTAAAAATTTGAAGGAAACAAATATGGAGAAGAATGTAGATACGAGTACGTCCACAGAAACGTCCATAAGTACTGCGGCTAATAAAACTAGCGAAAAAGTGAAACGGAAAGCATCTAACGACGAGTCGAAGTCTACGAATGTTGCAGAAAATGAAGAGACCAAGACCTTAGCTAAAAATTCCGAAAAAAGTACTAAGAAAGAGGGAGTCGTAAAAAGTTCAAGATTTGTAACATCGAAAGTATCTGAAGATATTGCAGATACGGAGGTGAAGGATATCGATGCACAAAGGGAGGTTGAAGAGGAAGTGACTATATACGATGAGGATGATAATGGTACCAGTATCAGTGATATTGTTGCCGCCCAGGCGCTTCACGAATCTCTAAGTAAATTAGGAAAAGTACCACCCCTAGACGCGGAGATGGAGAATGTTAAAGAGGCGGCACCAGAAAACGAGGGTCAAGTAACGAAAGATGAAAAAGAGAAGGAAGTCACTCAGGAAGAAACAGTGGAAGGATTCATTGGCCCTTTACTGGATGAGAACTTTAAGGCGGACGAAAAATTAACACAGAAGACCATGGCTATGGAAGAAGTCCGAAATTTATTGATGAAAGTTAAGGTCCAGACTGTCGAGGACGACGACGATGAGGAGAAAGCTATCGGTATATCGCCGGATGGTAGATTTTTAAAATTTGAGGAAGAGATCGGTAGGGGCAGTTTCAAGACTGTGTACAGAGGACTGGATACTCAGACTGGCGTAGCTGTTGCTTGGTGCGAATTACAGGTCAGAGAAATTAATTTAAACATTTTATACAGATTATAAATGTATTTGTACGATTATAACACATATTTATTTTCTTTTTAGGAGAAAAAGCTAAATAAAACCGAAAGATTGAGGTTTAGGGAGGAAGCAGAAATGCTGAAAGGATTGCAGCACCCAAATATTGTTAGATTTTATGACTATTGGGAAGTTACACTTACACGTAGGAAATACATTGTGCTAGTCACTGAACTTATGACTTCAGGAACATTGAAAACGTAAGTTCTTTGTTTATTAATCAAATTTCTGTTCTTCGATGATGTAAATGTGAATTAATTTACATCTGAATTTTCTATAGGTACCTAAGACGCTTTAAAAAGATTAACCCGAAAGTAGTAAAGTCTTGGTGCAGACAAATTTTGAAAGGCCTTAGCTTTTTACATTCAAGATCGCCACCGATTATACATCGTGATTTGAAGTGTGACAATATTTTTATTACTGGTACAACGGGAAGTGTGAAAATTGGCGACTTGGGACTTGCTACTCTTAAAAATCGAAGTTTTGCTAAAAGTGTTATTGGGACACCCGAATTCATGGCGCCGGAAATGTACGAAGAACACTACGATGAATCCGTTGACGTTTATGCGTTTGGGATGTGCATGCTCGAGATGGCTACAAGCGAATATCCATATTCGGAATGCACTGGACCAGCTCAAATATACAAACGCGTAGTATCGGTAATATAAATATAAAATAATTCTATTAGCCACAAATTGTATTAATATAATGTTACTAACTTACGAATATGTATTATATAGGGTGTGAAGCCGCAGAGTTATGATAAGGTAGAAAATCCGGAAGTACGTGAGATTATAGAAATGTGTATTCGATTGAAGAAGGAAGAACGGCCTTTAGTTAAAGATCTACTGAATCACGAATTTTTCGCGGATGACGTTGGACTGAAATTGGAGATGGTCTCCAGAGATTCGGCCGTGGCAGATGCAGAATTGTCTCGTGTGGAATTTAGACTTCGCGTGTTGGATCCTAAAAAACGTACCAACAAGCATAAAGAAAACGAGGCGATACAATTTGACTTCGATATTCAAGCTGATAACGCGGAAGAGGTGGCTTCAGAAATGGCCAAGTCCAGCCTTATCCTCGAGGAAGATGTTAAGGCTGTGGCAAAGATGTTGAAATCGCAGATCACTACTTTGTTACGAGAACGGGAAGAACGTAAAGCCAAAGAAGAAAAGGAACGTCTAGATCGTGAAGCAGATAGTGCTACAACTAACGAGAATATTTTGCAACAACAATTGCTACTTCAACAAATGCAGTTGCAGCAGCAGCAACAGCAGCAGCAGCAGCAGATGCAATCCAACATGGGAATTCAAATGCAAGGCCAAGTTCAAATGCAACTGCAACAGAACCAAATACCGATGCAACAGCAGCAGCAATTACAGGCTGCGCCGCAATCTCAGTTACAGCCGCAGCAAGTACAGTTAGTTCAGCAACAACCGTTAATGCAGCAGCAGACATCTGTCGTTCAGCCGCAACAGGCGCAACAGATACCTCAAGTTTCGCAACAGCAAGTGCAGTACCAACAACAGCAGTACCAACAACAATTGCAACAACAGTATCAGCAGCAGCAACAACAGCAGCAGCAATTTTCTCAACACATTTCACAAAATTTGACGGCTACTTCTTCGCAATGTTCCACGCCTCAGAATATTCAGAGTCAGCCACAGTTTCCTCAAGTGACTCAACAGATGCAGCAGCAACAGCAGCATATGCAACAACAATATATACAATTGAATCAGATGAGCGTGCAGCAACAAATTCAGATGCAACAGCAGATACAACCTCAGATTCAGATTATATCGCAGTCGCAGCATATACATCAGCAGATGCAGCAGCCGCAGCAGATGCAGCAGCCGCAGCAAATGCAGCAGCCACAGCAAATGCAGCAGCCGCAGCAGATGCAGCAACCACAGCAGATGCAGCAGCCGCAGCAGATGCAGCAAATGCAACAACCTCAACAGGTTCAATATTCTCAACCGCAGATTCAGCACGTTCAACAAGTACATCCGCATTCAGTGGGCTCTGCGCCGGTTCAGGGTCAGCAATATTATCAACAAAGCGCTACGGGGTCTTCAGGATATAATACGCAACCCATATACCAACAAAATATGTCTCAACAAATATATCATTCGTATACAAGTTCGAACTCCACTGGCCATGTTGAAATTATACCATCGAATCAGTCTCCAGCCCAGATCTATGCGAATATCGCTCAGAACACAGCACCAGCAACTTCGCAACCTTATATACAGCAACAACCAGGTCAAGTTCAAACCTCATCTGTACCATCCAGCATAAATATTCAAAGCACTTCATCAGCTACACTCATGCAAAGTACAGTGACTTCGACGATTCCAAATGTGCAAACTGCACCTACGCTTATGTCGAACGGGGGGCACCAGCCACAGCCTCAGCCCCAACAAAGTGTCATAGTTCAGATGCAGTACACGCAAAATTCTAACGTTCCTACCTCTGTCCCCATATCATCTGGTATTTCACAGTCGATAACAACATCACAACATTTCGTCTCGGAGCAATCGACTACGGACAGATCGTCTTTATCTAAGCAAGATACAATGGATTCTGTACAATCCTTGCCAGCTGATGTACCATCAAATGTTCAAGATCAATTAAATGCGACTAATGCGAGCGCTTCGTCACAAATTACAGTGCCAAATGAAGGGTAAGTACATGATATTTATTCATTTATTCGGTCGCACATGTTCTGTATATTAATGTTATTTTGTTCCTTCGCAGAGTAACCCAAGAAAATGCCGACAGCGTCGCTTCGTCTGAGAGATCTAGGGTGAAAAGGTCTGGGACAAAACGTAAGAAGCCTGGGATCAAATTAACTGTTTTATCCGTTAGCAGCAGCGAGGGACAGTCGATGACTGTCGAGTGTCAACTGGATACGAGTAAACAGAAAACTGTGACATTTAAATTTGATAGAGATGATATGGTACCAACTGATATAGCTAACAATTTGGTAAGGATGTTATAACATATTCATTATTGTCTGCGTCGTTGAAGTTGCTATTGTCATTTTATGTTTAAATTTTTCAGGTTGCCGAAAATTTATTACCACAATCACAATGCGACACGTTCGTCGAATTGATAGAAGATATCGTTAGACAATTACGTCTGGACCCGACACGAGCTTTGCCGTTAATAGCACATGGCCCACCAGATCAATCTGCCGGCGGTAGTCCGGTAACGAGTCGTCGACCTAGAGATCGTGACCACAGTCTTGATACAGCTAAGGTAACAATTCGTTTTCCGTATCGATATATAATACATCTGAAAATGTTTAATGAAGAATCGGGTTGTTCAAATAAATTAAAATGTTACACACTCGCGACTGCATAAGAAAGCAAAGGTGTACATCGAAGGTATAATTGGTTTGTATCATTTTGGACGCAGCAGGTGAGACATGGCTCGCTAACTCGTCAAAGCAGCCACCGATCATCATACAAAGTCCATCGTAGACACCGTTCGGTGAGTGTATCGTCCCCGTTACCACTTCGTCCTGTTCCCAAATATTTCATCTAATCGTGCACATTCGCGCGCTCCTTTTTAATGTATGGTATCATTGTGTTCAGGCATCTTTTTAAGATACAGCAGTGTCATGCGATGACATTTCCTATACATTATCCGATTTTTCGCATCCTTACAGCACTGACAAGGAGTGTTCTGTATCTCGCCATTATGTTTAATTTTAATTGAAAAATCTTACAGGTCCCGAAACGAAAATACTACATGTAAATAATTATTATGACACCCTTTTTGAACCTGCGTAACAATTACTTGATCGATGACTTTATTTTTATTCACTTGGGTTGTAATAATATCACGGTGAAAAGACAATTTTTTACAACTGAATAATTCCCTGCTGTATATTTTCAGAGAGACGAAACTTCTAATACATCCACGCCTACGAAATTATTGCCGATTGATCAAATACTTTCACATATTACGGGCACTACTTTTACGGATAAACAACAGAATGCGCAGACACCTGATAGTCAAATGGGTCCTGAAAGTACATCAGCTGATGCATCCAGGAGATCGTCGACATCAACGCAAAACACGGATACGTTGACGCCAACAAATTTGCCAAGCGATCTGACTGATCCGACTCAAGAAACAGTTGTTACCGTAACGACGGTTGATACGGTTCAAGATGGTTTTAAAGATGAGACTGCTAAATCTTCTCAAAATCAGATGTCGGATCCAGTTAGTACTCAGTCAAGCGAAAAACCTAAAGAATCTGCAATTCAAGATACAGTGGAACAAGAGAAAGATAGTAAGGAAACGCAATCTGATTCCTCAGCTGCAGAAGTGACTACATTAACGGCACCAGCTCCAATTCGAAAGATCTCTCGCTTCTTAGTTAGCCCTGTGGTGGAGCAAAAAGTTGTTGCGAACGAGGAAGAGCCATCGAGCACTGTAGAAAGTACAGAAAAGTCTAACGCGTCAGTAACACAGACAAGTTCAGCGTCGCAACTAACTGGAACTGAAGAGGAACAAACAAAACGTGAAGACTTAGAAGCGAACATTCCGGAAATGCAAACAGCGGTTCCTGAAATGGCAGTTGTTGAAACAGTTACGCAGAATCCTCCGAGTACCACGGAACAAATAGAGAACGTTCAGATACCATCAATGCAGAAACCAATTGGTCTTCAAAACATCGTGCAGGGGCAGGCAATACCACAAATGCAACAAAACATAAATACTGTGCAGTCTAGTCAACAAAATGTAATAGTCGTAGGATCAGGAATAACGTATCAAACGTCTCAGCCGATGCAAACTCTGCATCAGAATGTAATTGTGACACAAAAAGATCCGCAAGGCCAAGTTTCATCGAGCGGAGTGAATATACAAGGGCAATATCAAAATCAGCCTATGCCATGTAACGTCCTGTTGCAATCGCAGCAACCCATTATGCAGCTTCAACAAAATTTAGGGCAGATGCACGTCCAATCTGAAAATCAACAGCAAATGCAAGCTCAACGGCCGCTTCAACAATTTCACCCACAGCAAGTACCGCAACAGCAGCAACAGTACGTCATACTTTCTGGCCCAATAACACAATTGCAGCCAACCACGATAATTGACGAAAGGAATCGTAGGATTTCTAATATTTCCACTGCATCGAATATGTCGACGGATTCCCAAATTTCGGAAAGCAGTAATATCGCGGATGACAAGAAGCAGTCTCTTATCGCGCCAAATTTAGCGGCACCTCAAGTGCAACCTGTTCAATTAATTTCTCAGCAAGATGGTACGAACATTGCACCTTTGTCGCAGACCCTTGTGGAACCAATACAACAACTTCAAACGGCTCCTCAAAATGTTATGAACGTTC
>SHCU01000015.1:525870-546758 GCA_004307685.1 Ceratina australensis
GCGCCAAATTTAGCGGCACCTCAAGTGCAACCTGTTCAATTAATTTCTCAGCAAGATGGTACGAACATTGCACCTTTGTCGCAGACTCTTGTGGAACCAATACAACAACTTCAAACGGCTCCTCAAAATGTTATGAACGTTCCATCCAGTGTATCTGTTCCGGTTTCAGTTCCTGTTCATCAAGTCGTTACCACGGAAGTAACTCCAAAAGTTATGTTGAAAACAAAAGAAGTTTCGTCGACGCTTCCAGACTTGGCGCAAAATCTTGCTAACATACTTTCAAATCCGAAATCAAAATCCTCGACTCCTCATTTGACGAATCACGAGCCGAGTCAAACTGTCACTGTCCAAGGAAACACAGCGCAAGATTACAAACCTAATCTTCAACCTGAACAGTATTTTCAACCTATTCAACCAGAAGCAAGCCAGATGCAAATACAGCCACAATTACAGCATAATTATCAAACGAACATGGCGCCACAAGGAATTCCACAAACGTTTCAACTCAATCAGCAGGCTCATCCAGTTCAAATACCCTTGCAACAAACAATGCAATTAAATACGATACATCAGATCGATCCTCAATTACAAATGCAACAAAATTTTCAAGGAATCCCTGTTCAACCGTTAAATTCGCAGGTCAAATGGATCCCGCCTATGAATCAGAACGTCGTGCAGCAAGCTATGCCAATCAGACAGGTTCAAACGATTCAGCCTCAAATGCAACAGGCTGTTCCTGCTCCGCAACACGTCGTACAAGATATTCAGAATATAGAGAGCTCCGCTCCTGTTGAACAATCGCAGTTTCATTTACGACTTCCCGAGCAGCAACTTTCGGGAAAAACGGAGACAGACGATGCACGTGCAAATCCTGAACACGCTTTGTTATCAGAGAATGAGAACTCTAGTCACGATATAACTCCAGAGCATACAATTGTTGAATCCGTCGATCCGGCATTGTTAACCCAAAATCAGATGTTGCAACAACAACAACAGCAGCAGCAGCAACAACATCGGAAGCTTAGCCAACAAAATTCATTGGACAAAGTTTCGGACACATCCATTGGAACAGCCATGCCAAGTGGAACAGGTCCGCAAACGATAGCAGATCTCCATCAAAAACTTGTTCAATTAACGAGCCAGCCGTCCGAAGCACTTAATGTAGGTACACCACCTATAAGTTATCCAGCTACCCCTCACAATCATCAGGTAGTGGGAGGATATGACGCGTACATGCATTCTTTGCAACAAAAGCTTGTTAACATCGGTATGCCGACAACAACAGCGCACGGCATGGGTCCTTTGTCACCTCAGACTACCATACAGTCTACTGCAACTTTGACTACCGATCCAAACCTCACGACAGGCGTCGAAGGTTCCACTGTTCTAACTCAGGAAGGCTCGATCCAGCAGCTTGCGCTCTCTCAAACTCAAGTAGATTGCTCTCTCGACAGTCCAACACCAGGAGGAGGTCCTGCGGGTTCTGAGACAATGAGTCCCAGCAAAGAAAGCATAAAAGTTCGAGTTCAAAGGCCAGGATCTCGTCTACAGGAATTGGAACAGGAATTAGCTAAGATTCATCATAGAGGCTCCATCTTACCGACAGCTTCTCCGCAACCTTTAACGCCGCCCATTGCTGTCGTCGGTTCTATGCAGATACAACCACCTCTGCAGACAGCGCAAAGCTTACTGACCACCGCACCGCCTGTGACTACCGTGCCCGTTGCCACCGTTACTCCCAGTGTTATTACATCACGCTCCGATACCAACACACCGGTGCAAGCAGAATCTCAAGAAAATGCTTCCGAGGTATGTACCATTCTAAATTTTATCGTTCTGATCATGAACTTCAATCTACACGATGAACACTTTCAAAAAGTAATTATACAATTTTAATAGAAGGTTAGTACAACACAACCTGTTAGAAAAATATCAAGATTCGTGGTTTCCAAGGTCGCAGGTCCGCCTAGTAATGCTGCTGCTGCTCAAAGTCAACAACATAGCGATGTGCCGAGAACTCAAATGGAGGATCCGAAGTTCTACCATATGGATGACATACAGGGTAAAAAACTCGATATTTAAGAGAAATTAACAAAGTTAATTAATACTCATCCGTTACAGGTACAGCGATACAAATAATCCATAGTCGTGAGGGTTCCCTTCCACCTGCGCAAGTTCCTCAAACAATTAATCCTGCGATAGAAGTAAGTCAATCGCTTGATTTTTTGTTTGTGTAATTATTAATCGGGCTACTGCTTTGCAGCAATCGGATAAAGATGAAAGATTTTGGACGCTGACACCAAGCGAAGAATATCAATTACTTATAAAGAAGTAAGTTCTTATCAAGTTATTAAGCTTAGAATCTGTTGATATCTCGTAGCTAATTCATGTTCTTATTTAGGCAAACCATGGAATTAGAAACGCTACAGCGAAGACATAGGGAAGAATTGGAACGTTTCCAGCAACATCAATTGCAATTATTAATCCAGCAGCAACAGCAAGCAAGTGCACTTCATCAACATCACCATCAGCATCATCCAGTACTTTATCATACGGTTGCGACTAGTATAGCAGGTTTGTCATTGGCTTTCATCTGCGAAAGATACGACCCGATCCGCGTTCTCGTCTCTCGTAATGACGCAGCTTTTTCTCCAAACAGGACAAACTAGACTCCCCGGTACCGAAGATTATTTAATGTTTAATACAACGCCCCAAACTCCATTGCAAAAAGCTCCAAGTAATTACCCGGATACCGATGAAACGTTACGATTAGCTATGCAGAAATTGAAGCAAACACCTTTGCAGCTACAACCACAACAGGCGGCAGCTGGAATACCACACGCTTATGTTATTCCAATTTCAGTAGTGCCTTCTGAAACTATTCAAAATGTGCCCTCTCAGCAATCTAATAGTTATACGAGTGAAGTACCAGAGTCTCTTGATTCAACGCATAATCCGGCAATTATTAATTCGGCTCAATATCAATTCGCGCCTATAATTCCGGATGGAACGAATGTCGCGGCGCCCTCCACTGGATCGTTGGTCACGTCTCTACCAATATCAATCTCAACGATATCAAAAAATCAAACGCTACCAAACTTTCAAACGTTCAGCTGTACACCGCACGGCGGTTTCTTTCTACCGGCTGGCTACCGATTGATATACGCTCCTCCCGGCGGTGCGACACAATCCCAGCCAGCCACACCAGCCACGCCTCACATAGGAAATTCTCACGACGGTACACCACCGGCAGAACCACTGCATACCGCGAACGTTGACAATTCAACGATTCCTCCTTCCTATACCGATCAATAACATAATCCTCAGCAAATTACGATCTATATTTTCCGATTTATTCATTTTCGTAATATATTCTTTATTTAAACTTGTTGCCCCTTTTATCCGCTATTTCGCGAATGATGCATTATTACGATTGTTATTCTATTATAGTTTCGCTAAGACGTATTGCTACCCCTCGTCCTCGTGGATATGTATGCGGGGAGGCGCGAATGAAAGTATTTAGGATGTATTCGATTATTGTAACATCCCATGCGTAAATGATACAACAAATATTCTCTCGCTGTCTACGCGTGAGCATGATATTAATTGTTTGATATGTGCCTCGCAGCAAAACAGGAAACACGCCGGGGTCGCGCACGGAGAATATTTTGAACGAACGAACTAAGTTTCTGGATGAAAATAAAAAAAAAAAATAAATAAAACATTGAAATTGAGGATAGAGGCCTTTACATGTACTGTGCTTATATCTTATTATAGTGAATATTCTTCTTTAGTGAAAATGCTTATTAAAAGACCTTTTCTGCTCTGAATTTATTAACAGCACAGTCCACATTAGTACAGGCCTCAGCTAGTCTTACGAATGAAGTGGCGTTACAGCCATTCTGCTCGATGTATATGTATAACTGTTAATGTACACTGAATGTTTCGAAACGAGCGAATGTATGTTCCAATGTGTGCATGTATGCGATTGCAGGAGTCAAGCAGAGAAGAAATATGATTAATATAGTCACTGTTATGCTTTAATGTATTTCTAGCGATTTTACCTACTTCAATTAAAAAAAAAAGTCATGTGTTACTAGTTAGCAGTCCCATATATCTTATCTAATATATCGGCTATTATCTTTTTTTTAGATTCACTATTTTTATTATCGTACGTACATATAACTTACATTTTTTTTTCACGCGAATTAATATTTCGATTTACGATACGCTCTGAAATACGTTTGCACAATCCATTCCTCCGAATATTTTAGGAATTTTTTGTTATTTAGTGCTCCTAATTTTTGTTGATTCGATCGTATCCTAACAGCAAATAATGGGTAATCATCCATAAATTGGGAAAAGCTCAATAGCATAGACACAAAGATTCGTATAATTCGAATATCAAAATTGATTTAATGCTCGCATTGAAATTTTGATCTGTGCTATCACATATTGCGTCTCGCAATATAGTTAAGAATAGCTTGTTTGTATAATAATTACAAATAGTACTACTGTTTATCGATGATTATAATGTTATCTTTATTTTTTGTTCACGTAATCGCAGTTAGCGCCGCTTTTAATGTTGCGAGTTACACTGCTTTCTCGGCATGAATTTATTATTATCAGTATTACAATTTCGAAAATTACTTTGAAATTGAATATGAAGCCTTTTTCTAGCAATCTCGAAATCATTACTGTTCGACCATGATATATATATATATATATTTTATATGTATATATCATAAGTTTTGCTAAGTTATTTTCATGCATCTTTTACCTCTTCGTTTTACATACATACTACGATTTTATTATCGCGTTTTTGAGTCCATTCGATGAGAAAGAAATTGATCATCGACCCTTGAATCTAGTTGATCCACTTGGTAATAAATTCATGTGGCTGTTGATCGAAACATTATAATATGGATAATTGTACGTATTTCTCGCGCGGAAATACATTGCAATTAATCTTATAGTTACTTTTAAAATAAATTTATTAGATAATACTCAAAGAGAGATGCGTAACGTGTAATATTTAATGTATATATTATTATTCATTTACTGTTAGGTGGATTGGCTTTTCAGTAGAAAAATGCAGCTTCTATATTTGTTAATGAGAGCTGAATATTTGAGAATTTCTAAAATAAACGATGTTTAAATGTAATGATTCACAGTGATATAGTTCGGTAAAAATGAGGAAGAATTTTACTCTTAATTTCGCGTATCGTTGTCGATGAATGTGATGATAATGAATGAAATAAGACAATAGGGATGAACATTATTTCATTAACAGCATTGCAACGGACTACTTCCTTCCAATTATATTATATATACAAGTATAATGTGATTTTAAATGTATGTAAGATTGGAATAATTTTTTGTAAAACATTCTTGTTTTACCAAAGAATACCAAACGACACAGTTACATGTGAGAAAACGTGGAAAAATGAACAGAACACGAATTCGAAATAATTCTTTTCTACCAATATGGCATCTAACTCGATGGAATTGAACTTAGTACATTCAAACTTAGGTGTTACGATATATTTTTCAGAAAATGCGACAAAAAAAAAGAAGACAAGTAAGACATATTTTGCTACATTTGAAAAATTCCCACATAAAATCTTAGTACATATTGATGGATCAGAATTTAATTAATTAATTTATTGAAATTATTTAATTTATTTAACAGATTCATATAATTAATTGCAAATATAAGTACATAGAAATATAAAGACAATTTGTTGATTTATACATAGTGTATGTATCACGCGAATATACTGTTTTAAAAATATAAGTATGTCATACGATATTTTAGAAACGCAATTGTGAAGAACTGATGTTCCTCGCGTTATGAGATTAGATCATTTAGCTTTTTACTTTCCGAATATTGAAACCACAGAAAAAAAGCAAAATCTTGTCTCAACTAATGTTATTGAATTTATCTATGCTTCGTGCTAGATTACTCTGTGCAGGAATTTGAAGCTCATTGGTATTAGAACATGCAAGATTATTTTATGTACGTAACTGTTATGAAGAAAACTTAATTAAGTTCTTCAAATATCTTGTATTATTGTTCAATTATCTTGCTTGTAATAAAATTGAAAAAAATGCATGGTAAATAATCAAAGAGCTGTCCTATGCTAACTAATGTACGTATAAGTTTGAGAGCATGCTTGAAACTTATATAATCTACATGCATTGTACGAGATTCTGTAAGAAATTTTGTAAAGACTGATTAGATATGCATCAGCATCCAACAAATTACGAAAAAGAAATTAATTTTAATCCTTATACTTATATGAGAAGAAATTGCAATTCATAGAGACGTTATGTAGAAATTCTATGAATGAGGGATTTCGTGATTTTGATTAAATGAATGGAGAGAAACGTGGGACGATTTAGAAAATTGTATTCAGAAGAGCTATCTTCCTTTCCTTATATTTCAAAAATAAATGCATCAAGATATAAATTATGATTTCTGAATCACTTCAATGCCTATATTATTCAGGCAAACCATACATATTTTTAATGTGAATTATATCGTTACATAGTATTGTTTGTTACATTAGTGCTTCTTTCACATGAAATTTGAAACATAGCGAGAATGATCACTTCAATTTATATCTTTGTACGATAGTTTATTTACATTTGTCTAACAATTAACTTACATTAGTAAATAATTTATAAAAATAATGTATCACAAATATGATTCAAGATTATACAAAATGTTATTAGGAGCCTTTACAAATCTATTAGTTTTAAAAGCAATCTTTGGAAGATATTACAGTATTATTGCAAATATGTAAAAGAGTCAGTTGAGGCATTTCCTTCCTTAAATCTATAAGAACAGCCTGTAATTTAAATGAAATAAGTTACTAATAAGTCGTATGAGTAACGCAAGATACTTCATTATTAAAAACTACGAGATTTTTGTTTCTCGATCATTTGTATTGATATTGCAGAAAAATCTATCGGCTTGTGGATGCAAACAATCTTGATATATTTGTTTAATAGTGTGATTTACAATAAAACAAAGTTGCTGACACTAAAGATACTCACTGTATCAGACGAATTTTGAAGCTCGCGTAATTACATTACGACAGCGGGTCCATTCGATTTCGATGACGTGCATAAGCACCCATGCAGGCAAAGAATCCCATAATTCCGATAATTAATCCTAGTATCAATGCCAATGTATCTCCGAAGTCAAAGCCGGACGAAGCCATCGCAGAGTCGAACGTTGCAAAAATAGCAGCCAGTAAATAAAACCACATTCTTTTACTGGTCTCAAATACCTTCGCGAATTTTAGTAAACGTTTACACTCTTGTATAAAGAAAAATAGATAATCTTTATATTTAGTAGGATTTTGCTAATTACGTATACTAATTATTAACCGTGAAATCCCAAACTTACGAATATGTGTGTTTGTAAATCACTAACACATACGTAATTATTAGGGGCGATTCAAAATGTAGCCAAACTTAAGTTCACAATTTCTCAAAGAAATATTATTTTTACATTATCTTGATTTTGAACAATATTGTCTTAAAAATAACAAAGAGGCACGTAATATAATTTATCGTTCTTGAATGACTGATTACAGAACATACTGAAATGCGTTGTAAGAAAATATGAATATGTATGTGTTAGATATCCAGAATTTTCTCTTTTTCGTTAATGTCCATTTGAGTTTTACGCAAAAATTAATAATATTCTTTTTATCTGTGAGATATTAGAAAAAGAAAATATCTTTTCAGGTATAATTTTTCTAACAGTTATTCTCTGCGAATGATTCGCAGAAGATGGAAACTCTTAGTATACATTAAAAAATAAAAAATTTGAATCGAGTTTGAAATTGTAATTAGTACCTTACATGTATATTTGTTAAAAATGTATGAACCAACCAGAAACAAGTTACTGTTCCTCAAAAACGTGGTTGACCCATCCACGAATGCAGCTGAAGCAACCTATCTCGTTGAAGATAAAGATGTAGCTTTGCGATGTTTAAGGTGGCGTCACTTACTGCTGGGGAAGTATAGAGAGGAATTATTATATTGGCGCATATCGACCGAGTAAAAACAATTTGCCCCTCGTCGCTTACACATTTCAACTTCAATTATTTAACGCAGGTAAGATAAACGGAAGCACGGATCTAGATAATTGTTCGTTTATTAATTGATACGTCGAAGCGGTTCGAGTATTGGCATGTATGTACCCTTTCAAGGGGATAATCGTTGCTTGTTGTGTAGCCATTTTGCTATCCGTTGATAAATGCAAGATATTTTCGTACCGACTGGTGAACCGCGTACTTCTTCTAACATATAAAATGATAATGCTTATTCCAATGTTTTAAACAATTTTCTTTGCGGGCAAACTCCCGTTGGAAACGTACGATATTACGTCAAACGAATGTTAGGCGTGTAACAAGTACGCGCGTGATAGATGTATGATGCAGAACGCCCGATTGTCTGCATGAAGCAATTTTAAAACGAATAAATGCAGATCAATCGCATTATTATTTGTTCTTTGATACGTACATAGTCGTGTTTATGTTACTCGTTTTTACGAATATCCCCCTTGTAACAAAGCGTGTGCCATCAATTTTAATGTAACATACTTTTAAAATATGTACATACATACACAAATGTACTTACTTGTGTTCCTTACAAAATGCTCATTGTAATCATTAAA
The DNA here is from genome assembly GCA_004307685.1 of Ceratina australensis. NCBI lineage: Eukaryota > Metazoa > Arthropoda > Insecta > Hymenoptera > Apidae > Ceratina > Ceratina australensis. The sequence continues at coordinate 534,566 of SHCU01000015.1, forward strand.
AAGTGATTCGAACACAATATCTTTTGATGTGTGTAAATGCGCTATATAATTTTTTTAAATAATTTACTGTATGTAATGTAATTAATTTCTGTATTTACATTTACAAATGTGATAAAATTTTGTGGTCACAGTTAATATTCGTCAATCATGGAAATATCGCATGAAATACTGGATGCAATGGACATTGACAATGACAAAGATGTGATAGAAGTACTGAAGCACGCGATTTCAGAAGAAAATGTTATCCTGGAGACAGAGGCTACGGGGGATTCTGAAGAAACAGAGATTGAAGAAATTATTGAAATAATAGAAGAAGTAGAAGAGGAAAAAGAAGAATCACAAAATAGTATAGTGCCTGTGGAAAGTGATGACAAAGAGAAAACAGAAACCGGAGTATATACTTTCGAGGATGTGCAGTTAGGAAAGAAAGGTGAAAAGAAAAATGGGAATCACAAAAACAGTAACAAGCAAGTTATAAGGTACGACGTGGACGAAGACTGGCAAGATGAAGACATGGAAGAGGAAGAACAGTTCGGAGAGAAATATGAACGAAACTTGAATCAAAGCCAAGAGTTCTTGCAAGAAATAAAAGTAGCAAATAATAGTAAAAAGTATGTAAATAAGCAGCAAAATCCATTGCAAATAAATAGGTCAGAATCTTTAGATCATGTAGAATCTATGGATAAGATCGAAAACTCGAAATTAACTCAAGAATTTGAAAATAATGTGAGTAATTATGAATATGATGATAATAACGTAAGTCATGAAATAGTGAAGAATACCGAGAATAATCTCTTGTATACTGTTCTTGGTATAAAGAAGCCGAGCTCTGTAAAAGCATTACAGGTGGATAAAGTCTCGGATGCTAATTACATTAAGGTAACGTATAATTGTTTAATGTATTATTACATTTGACTTGCTTGAAATTCTGTGTATGGAAAAATAACATCTTCTTTTGCAGATTGAACATCTTAATGAAAATTCTTTGCCAGTAGATGGGGCAATTTATTATGAAGGAGATAACATGGAAACAGTGTATGTTGCGGAGAATATAGATGATAATGAACAGTATTCTTATGAAACTACAACAGTAGAAAACGAGGAACAGGCATGGGAAGCAAGTAACTCGGATACAAATCAAAATCAGGTAAAAGAAGTTTACCAGATAGTAATACGAAGAATAGACAATTAAATTATGTATATGCTGTATACTAGATGTCTCTCTGTTAAATCTTAGGACCAAATATTTCTACATGAAGATGAAGAAGGGCAGTTATACTTCAAGGATGACACTGGTGCGTTGCAACCTGTGTATTTAACTGAAGATGGACATTATGCTATTGCGGATACTAGTGATGACCAAGTAAGCAAGGAACCAGCTAAGTCTCACCAAAGTGACAAACAAACAGATGAAGAATCTTATTCTGCAACGGAAAGTGAAATTAAGTCCTCTCAAAATAATAAACAGGTACATTCCCAATAATCAAGCGTATTCAAATACATGTAAAAAGATTTATTCTCTTAATTGATATCAAATTCCAGAATCTGGTGCCTGCTACTGATCTCGATAATGAAGATAACACCGTGACTATATCTTTAATAATATCCGAAGATGAACATGGACAGAAAAGGACACAAGTCATCATACCTACAACTGACAACTTGAAATGTGACATTTGTAATAAAGGTTTTAAAACATCTTTTCAGTTACTTCGACATAATAGACTGAAACATGCTCGTGAAGAAGATATTACAACCAGGAACTTCCCATGCGACTTGTGCCCTAAGAGGTAATTTCCCAAGATTTAATTATCTTTATCCATTTTTTAACATGATCTTCTTGTGTGAATTTCAGGTACCCAGATCAGAACTCCTTAGCCCGTCACAGAAAGACTCACATTGGTGATCGACCATTTCAGTGCCTCGAGTGCCATAAAAACTTTCCGACGTCCACCGCTCTACGTCGTCACATGACGCTTCATAATTCGCAATCTCGACCTCTTCCGTGCATTTACTGCGGTCGCCGCTTCGTAGACAAAGCTAGTCTGGTCAAACACGAGCAGTCACATTTGGCTGGTGATCAGCGGACCCACACATGCGATGTATGTCATAAGTCATTCTTACATGCAACTGATCTGAGTCTACATAAAAAATATCATGATCCTGATAAGAAATTTGACTGTGAGGTTTGTGGTCGAGAGTTCAACAGATTGAACAATTTGCAGAGACATATGATGGTACATCAACAAGTACGTATGTCCAATACGATCTTAGTGTTTAAATTGTTCGGGTCTCGTAAGAAAAAGAAAAGAAAAAAGATAGTCCCATATATGTTTCTTGCATTTCTCTCATATTTTCTGCAACTTGTACGCACTTATGTAAATGTACAGAAAAGATCTCTGCATTTTAAAATGAACAAGATTTTTTTTTACATTTTTTGCGAAATGTATTAATCGCAAAATATGTGAAGTCTATTTTTGAATTTCAGCAAGGAGCGAACCAGGAGATACTTTCTTGCGACGTGTGCGGTATCACCTACAAATTCATGAGTTCACTGACTAGGCACATGGTGACAACCCACATGAATCCAGAAAAGTTGAGGCAACAAGCCGAGGAGCAACGAAGGAAGCGCGAAAACAATTATCGTCGTTATTTGGAGAACCGGAAAATGTACGAGACTCAGCAGGCGAGTGCCTACAACCCTAAGCGAACTTATCATACCCGTTTGCACAGCGAAAGTAATGACGACGAGATGGCTTGATTTGTATTCTCGAGCTAACATGCAATAACAGGAAGTGTTATGATAGGATCATGATTTTATAAGATAAATGAAAACAAAAGTATGATATTTAGCTATAACATAGTGATAGGCTTTTTGCTATAATTTAAGAAATATATACAACTCGCGTAGCGTTTGAGATGTTAATGTATTTACATATCTTTATATCAATTTCATATTGACATCAGCTGGCAATGCATGCCAAGAATGAATTATGTATGTACATATTAATACGTGTACATTTTATTTTGTTTGTACACTAGATATGTATTTACATTATAGACATAATTATGATTAGTAATATTTTAATATATGCATATTGTAATTTCGATGTAATTATATTCATACGATGTAGCTAAGTACAAAATGCTGTTAAAAGCAAGGAGAAGAGAAATTTATAAATCAATTTCATACATACAACAATGTTTCTAAGTAGAGTGTAATAAATATTGTATAAACATTATATGAGAATGGAAGGAATACATATATGCTAATTTTTTTATATTAATATTGTTTGTAACCAATTTTCTTTCATTCATTCATTATATGAAGTTTCATTTACAACATGAGAAATAGATATATATATAACTGTAATGAAAAGCAATGCGCAAAACATACTGTATGGATATAGTATTTTTCTGATAGTATATTGTAAATCAGGGAGAATCTTATACAAATATAGAAACACATCAACAGTTGATAATCTACTATAATCCCCACCATATGTTTTAGCTTCTATCACATGACAAGTATGAAGTAACAGCAGAGAGGAAAAAAATTTTCCTCTCTGGTAATAGTTATTGATGATAATATGTACGGGCTACGATGTATATATGTGTAAGAAGCACTCATAAAATTAGTTTTATTTAGATAGACCAGTGCTCTACTTGATAACGAAATGACAAAGTGTATTATTTTATTATATGGAAATAACAGCTGATTCTCTTACAAATTAATTAACTAATGTAAATAGATATAACAAGGTAAGAGCTAGATAAACAAATTATAATCTAAATATATTCAATTTTAGTTTGAAAAACATTTATACTTAAAACGTAATTGAAATAGTACATTTATACATGATCTGCAGGTTAATTTCTGTTACATTTGAAGCATTTAAACTGTCAATTTTTAAAACTGTTCAAATAAAATAAATGTCGGTCATTTCAGAAAGTATGTATTAGATTTTAATCGTAAAGTATTTTCTTTTGATTATGTAACAGAATTTTAATTGTTAATTTGTATAATAAAGAAATCATAAAAATCTTTTTTAGCACGGTATAAACCGCATTGTCTTTTAAGTATTCTGACAGCTTTATAGTTCTTTATGTCCTATGACTCTGACAATATAATTAAAACACTAATAAAAATACTATTTTATTACAGATTTATGTGCGTGTGATAGATAAAGAGCAATTTAGAAGATAGCGGTTTAAGTATTTCTTATCGAACAAAGTCCATAAGTTTTTCTTTCATCGGGTAACGAAATGGAGAAGCATGATGCATACTTACAAGTACACTTAGAGAGGCGTTTATACGAACAAGAAACGTTGAATGAAGATTGTCATTATGAGAAACCACAGACACCCTGTATGTAAAATTTTCCTCAATCTTTTGTGAACATTCATTTGAATATTATTTTCCTTATAGTCTTAGAAAACACTATTAGTGTGTTGCGACACAAGGAGTGGAAATCATGTCTTTCATCTGCGATTCCGTCGATACATTGGTTGAGACAATACAAATGGAAAGAGAGTATAATAGCAGATATTATCTCTGGTTTAACAGTGGCAATTATGCACATCCCCCAAGGAATGGCTTATGCTTTATTAGGAAATGTACCACCGGTAGTTGGAATATATATGGCATTCTTTCCTGTTCTCGTATACTTTTTCTTTGGGACATCTAGACACGTGTCTATGGGTAAAGAAATATTTCTACTGAAAAGATGTAACACAAAGAGACATTTAATATTGTGTAAAGATCGAGATCTTATTAGCATTCCACATTCAATGTGGTGTACGTTTTGTAAAATGCTAATTCTATTACAGAAATGTTACAAATAATCGCTTTTAATAAGAACTTCTTAGTCAGAAAATTAAACAAATGAAATGAATTATTGGCACTTGCCAGGAACCTTTGCTGTGGTTTGCTTGATGACTGGGAAAACTGTGGCTACTTATTCACTGTCACACGATGAACTTTCAAATGCTACAAGGACATTATCTGATCTACCCAAGGAATATCTCTATACTCCCATGCAAGTAGCAACAGCAGTCACGCTTGTTGTCGGAATGTATCAGGTAATAATTACTGGACTAACATTTTATATGTATTCATGATTAAATTATCCTTTTATTTTTCCCATAGATTGTAATGTACTTGTTCCACTTGGGTATTATAAGCACATTATTTAGCGAACCCTTGGTGAATAGTTTTACAACCGGTGCAGCAGTCTACGTGTTAGTTTCTCAATTTAAAGATTTATTGGGGCTGAAAATACCAAAGCGAAAAGGATACTTCAAGTTAATTTTTGTAAGTATCACTTCCCGGGATATTAATTAGAGATACATTAATTGAAAAATTATTTTAGACGTTAGTAGATATTTTTAGTGGAATACAGCATTCAAATGTAGCTGCTATAATTACATCAGCGATAACGATTGCGGCCCTTGTATTCAATAATGAATGTTTGAAGGTAACTGTCACATATTTTTCTATATTATACTTATAAATGCTAAACTTATTATTTTTGTAATATTAGCCTTGGGCAAGCAAAAGATGTAGTATGCCAATTCCAATTGAGTTGATCGCAGTTGTTAGTGGAACTTTGATCTCAAGATACTGTTACTTACCGGAAAAATACAGTATTCAAGATGTGGGACCTATTCCAACGGGGTATGTAAATATTTGATTTACATTCATTCTGAGCAGAATTTAAACTTTCGAATCAACAGATTACCGGCTCCAACACTTCCGACATTCGAATTGTTGCATCTTGTAGCAGCAGATAGTATTGCCATAACTATGGTTTCATACACTGTTACCATATCGATGGCCTTAATCTTTGCGCAAAAACTCAATTATCAAATTAATTCGAACCAAGAACTTCTTGCTATGGTAAAAAACTGATTTTTGTTTCTGTAACGTGTCCTCTTTTCTTTAATTAGAACGTTATAAATCAGCATTGGGTATATTTATAAAATGTAATTCTAGGGTTTGAGTAATATAGTAGGATCCTTTTTTTCATGTATGCCAGTATCAGCATCATTAAGTAGATCTCTAATTCAACAAACTGTCGGCGGTCGAACGCAGCTAGCTAGCGTTGTATCATGTGCGATACTGCTCACGATCCTATTATGGATTGGTCCATTTTTTGAACCCTTACCCAGATGTGTACTTGCATCAATTATTGTTGTAAGTATAAATACAAACAGACTTCAACGAATACTATAGCATATCATTTTTAATGTCCTCGCGCAGGTTGCATTAAAAGGCATGTTCCAGCAAGCTAGTGAACTTAAGAAATTTTGGAATTTAAGCAAATCTGACGCACTAATTTGGATCTCAACATTTTTAATAGTTGTGATAGTAAATATTGACATTGGTTTGCTAGCTGGAATACTGATATCACTTGCCATCATTTTATGGCATAGTCTTACACCTTACATCTGTCTGTTGGGTCATTTACCAAACACGGATTTGTATTTGGATACCAGCAGATATAAAGCGGTACATTATCTCTTCCAATTAGCACCACTAGTAAACGTAAGGTCTATATTTATAGTTAATGTACATTTGCAGGCAACAGAAACTCCTGGAATGAAAATCTTTCATTATTGTGGAGTTTTGAATTTTGCGAACAGCAGTCATTTTAAATCGGAATTGTATAACACGATCGGTGTAAACCCGCAAAAAGTAATAGATCACAGGATCAAGTTAAGAGAGCAGGGGATTTACATGGATTCCGAAGAATACGAGGGCAAACAGGATTTACGTTGTGTAATCATAGATATGAGCGCGTTAAGTCACATTGATTCCACTGGTGTAATAACATTAAATTCAGTGATGAAAGAATTTCAACAAATCGATGTACAGTTTTATCTCGTTAGCTGTACGAGTCCCGTTTTTGAAACTATTAGAAAGTGCGATTTGTACTTACACGGTACGCTCACGTTTAAAATTTTCGCTACTATACAGGACGCAAGAACGTACTTAGAGAAAAAACTTTATTCATTATAATATGGCCAATGTGTCATTTACTTATTTCAATGGCAATTTTTGTGTCACTTAATTTTGCAAACTGTGCTGTGTTCTTAATACGTGGCATAACAAATTTTTATATAGCCACACAAGCGAGACAATAAAATGTTTTTCTTTGTCTTTAAAAGAAACATTATGCAGAGCATATCATTATGTACTGCTTTGATAATTGTTATTTTATGAATTACTCTCAGTTTGTACATATCTATTAAGTACAGCTTACGAATTCAATTGCATTTGATGTATGTATAATAAGATATATTATTTTTCTATAGATTTACCGATGTTTATGTAAAAGTTGTATACATTCGGAAAATATAGATCATGTTTGGAAGAATTTAATAAAATAATTACGACGAGTACCTTAACGTAATGTGTAATGGAAAGAATATCAGTGGTGATAGGTTTTATTGAGTAATCACGAATCATTTATTTACGGTGATCACTCTATGTACAAAGTAACAGTTTCCGGTTACAAGAGGTAACTCCACTGTCGCTGTCAGATTTTTATAAATGTGTCACCCCTTTAACGTAATCGCAGAACCGATAGCAAATTACTACAACTCGTAGCACATCGTTATATCTAATTCGAAGGCAGTGACGACCTGCACTGATATCTGTATTACAGAATAAATACTCGAGATGTATGGCAAAACATTGTTCGACAATGTACTGTGAAGAAATAATGTAATTTATCTATGCTCTTGTTTCTTTTTCTCTAACTGTAATTGATTCAATTAAAAATATTGTTGACGCTTGACAATTAAGCTAATCCATATTTCTTTTTGAGGGACTCGGGCATTTCTGGTGGTGGTGGACGCGGCATACGGAGCCATACTTTCACGGCATCGTAAATAAACCACTGTGCTGCTGTTAGTGTACCAATCATAATAATTCGAGGGACAAGACCCTTCCATACTCCAGCGAAGCCCATCTTTTTCAAAACATCAACCGCTGATGCTCCTTTCTCTTGATTCAGTTTTGATACAACCTGTATTTAAAAGATCAGTAATGATCGAATTCGAAGACGAACAAGTAAATACTTTTACGAGATATACTTACAGAATCAGCAGGATGTGATACGATAGCACAGAATACACCGGCTATGTATCCAGCGGCAAAGGTGACAATCAACTGTTCGCCCTTCGTGCATTCTTGCCTTGGTTTAGGAACTACATACTTGTACAGGAGCTCAAGCGTACGCTCGAAACAAGCAAACTTCATCATCGTGTATGGAATTTGACGAAGCCACAAAGGTACCAATCCTTTGTAGAATCCACTCATACCTTCTTCCGCGTATATCTTCGGCGCAGCCTGTCTCAAAGTATTTGCAAATCCTGGTGTGGTCTGAATCTTCACCTGCAGAGATACGCATGTTTAATGTATTATGATTTATGTAATTTGGCTGTATTTGATTAAAGAAACTTACAATACAATAGAATTGGACATGACACGGCAAAGATGAGGATCAGTAGGAGCAATGTGGGGGAGCAAAAGAACAATTCTATCTTGGATGTAGAACTAGTTAAAGAAATATACAAAGAGGATTGATACAAGTAGTATCTGACTAGGGACGGGATTGATCTAACTGTTCTCATTCTTTTTTCAGAATGTTAGAAGAATTATCAATTTGCATAAATACAAAGACAAATGATAATTACTTTGGAAGCTTCAAGAGGAGCTAGACCAATATCAGCGAAAAATTCTGCAGACGCTGAAGAAATTAAGTATAGACTTGTCCTATATTCGTATGACAATTCCTCTCCAGCTAGTTGGGAATAATATACTTTGAAGACTTCGTAAAGACCAAATTTAAACATTCCTTGAATGGAATAACCAAAGAACGTTGGTGCCCATCCCTTGACGAGACCTCGAGTTCCATCTTCAGCCAAAGTCACCTAAGTAACAAAGTTACAAATTATCTCATTAAAATACTCAAAGCGCTAAAAGTAAATCTTTATAGTACCCTGAAGCCATTGAAGACTGATTTGTACTTCGCGGGATCCACTTGAATTCTGCATTTTACTAAATCCAAGGGGGTGACCATGGTGTGAGTAATACCACAGGATAAAATTCCTCCCAAACCGCATAGCAGGAAGTATTGGTTCGATCCAAATTCACAACTATCTGGATATTAAAACATACATTGTTCAGATGATTTTTGGACATGACGCATTAATTTTAACGTGCATTACAGCCCAGTTTCATGACAATTCTTAATTCATTGATCGTTGATAAAAGCTCATTGATGAACTGGTTGAAAGCGCGCTCGACACTGGCAGAATTTCAAATTTGGCACGAGCGATCCTACTACTTCGATCTTGTCCAATAATAAACATTTCAAGTACAGTAGGATATCTTTAATTGTTTCTCGGTCGCGGCCACTGTCCTACACGTACTTTATTATTTTTACTCAAATGTCAACCAAGGCTACGAGGACGAAATCCGCACGCGCATTTTCAACAAAATGGCTCCTCCTTATGCAATCCTTCATAGATTGCGAAAAACGAATTGAATTTAAACGATTTATTACTGAATTGTTCCAAACTAACATCGAATACGAAAATGTATTCAACTATTCGAAAGATACAAAGTAAATCCACGGAAAAAGGTGTATTAAGGGAAAAGATAAGATGCCCTCAAAAAAGAAGTGTATGATCGCATAGCAATATGTAACGCGCCATGCGGTCGAATCTTGTCTTCGTTATATAATTTTTCACAACGGAATCAAAATAATTGTGATGTTTTATAGCCAATTAACTGTTAGCCGTGAAACTGGATCTTTTTATCAGCTTTTTATGTCTCAGCTAGTTAAATTGATCGTACATTTCACGAAACACATTACAATATCTAGGAATAATGTTTCAGATTATGTAATAACGTGCATCGGATCAATCTTCCTTTGAATTTAATAATAGGAAAAAGAATCGTTTGCTTTGCAAGTAATTATCAATGGAAAATCGGTCGATAGGCAAGTACCATTGTATAAGAGAAAATCGTGAATTAATGATGATACGATTATGTGACAGTTAATTATGAATTACTGACCGCCTGATGCGACAGAAGCAGCGGCAATGTGACGATTTTTAACGAGTGACCGTGTCAGTTCGTTTTGTCCCTGACATTTAGCTGTCACGAACGGCGTTCCGAACGGATTCATTTTAGCTACGTCCAATATTGAGGGCCACATCTTGTCTCTATCACTTCACCTGCACACACCACCAGCCTTGTAAAATTTCTGTGTAATAATTGTATTAGTCTAAACTACTGGCTACAAAACCTTGAAAGGTACGACTCTCGCCTCCGCCTTGTGGGAAAAGAGTGGTAGAGATTTCGCTAACGAAATCCGTTTAGCGGCGCAGCGACAAAGTTCGTTACTTTATAGAGAAGAAATCCAGCGACCGTATACGTATTCAACGATGCCTCCTATCTCGTAGTATGTGAACTACTGTATTATTTGATCGAATACTGCGAATTTTTATGCAAAATTGAACATTTATATCGTTAGAGTTTAGAAAATTAAATTTAAAAGAATATTCCTAATATTATATTTTAATAATCGTCATTTTATTTTCAGTTCGTGCTGTGTGTACGTACATATATACATAATATATCGTAATTTATTATGCTAATGATATGTAATATATAGTTTACGAACATGATAAGAATTACATTTATTCGACAACGAAATAATCTACCGAGACATAATTTATGAGTGTGTAATTCTTATTTCTGTGTGTGAGTATAAGTACCGTTTCATATTGGTGCTCCAAAGCTTCGGGCGTAGACCGATTTCGTTGAAGCTTTTAACTCTGGCGGAAATAATGACGTCATGAATGGCCAACGGGTGTGATACATCGAAATGATATGGAATTGTGTACAATGGAAGTTTGATTTTCCAATGTGACTGATTTTAACTAGAACGAATACTAGTATTTCGGCGTGGATTATATTAACGATTTTATAGCTTTTAAAACCGTAGGCTTTTCATGAAGGTAAGCATTTGTTGTCTCTCACGGTAACGTAATGAGTGCTAACATTTTTTGTGAGTAATCAGCCCGTTCTGACGCACCCTGTCTTTTTCAAACATACATATCATTTTATCGGGATTATAGACCCCTTTCAATACCAAAAGAGTCGAGGACGTAGTACTTATAGGTAAAATTTGAGCATGTAAATTATTTTAATAATCGAGGAGAATAAGTGATAGTTCGATCTGTTAATAAATTGCCTATACTATATTACGAAGGCACAGGTAATTTTTTCGTTATAATCACGGCTGGATATCTAATCAGTATCGTCTTCATTTTCAGAATTGATATATTTGAATCATTAAAAATGTCAGACCACTTTGGGCCAATAACTTTGAAATGGGATCCCAAGAATTTGGAGATCAGAACTGTATCTGTAGAGAAGACTTTGGAGCCCTTGGTTTTACAAGTAACTACCCTTGTGAATACAAAGGGTCCTAGCAAAAAGAAGAAAGGGAAGTCCAAAAGGGCTAGTGCTTTAGTTGGAACCGTAGAAAAAGCAACTGCCAATTTTATTGAGAAAGGTGAACAAATAGCTTATGAAAATCCTGACATTACCGCGGAGATGTTAAGTGCCGTGGAAGAAGTTAGAAAAACAGGAGCTGCTATGAGTATCGCTGCAAGGTATTATTTGTTCCAGCGGTGTGTCAAATTTTCTTGAAAGATTTTAACAAATTTCAATGTCATTATATAGAGAATTTTCCGAAGATCCTTGTTCTTCCCTGAAAAGAGGTAACATGGTACGTGCGGCAAGGAACTTACTTTCCGCAGTAACGCGTCTGCTAATCTTAGCAGATATGGTTGATGTTCACTTGTTGCTGAAATCACTTCATGTGGTTGAAGATGATTTAAAAAAATTGAAGAATGCATCCTCGCAGGGGGAATTATTGGATAATATTAAACAGTTTGGTAGAAATGCGTCGGAGCTTATGAATCAAGCTGCGAAACGTCAGCAAGAGTTAAAGGATCCTCAATTGAGAGATGACTTAGCCGCGGCTAGGGCTGTTCTTAAAAAGCACTCAACTATGCTTCTTACTGCCTCTAAGGTCTATGTCAGACATCCTGAGCTGGCTGCTGCGAAAGCGAATCGCGATTATGTTTTGAAGCAAGTATGCGAAGC
>SHCU01000015.1:559171-573648 GCA_004307685.1 Ceratina australensis
CGTCGTAGGCGTATTTATTTGCAAGAATACGTTACCCTGAATACCATTTGTAACAGTCTCAGTAAGATTCGAAACGTTGCCCGGGTATTGCTGCTTTATTGTCGATGAAAACTGGAGATTCGTTCGAAAGGTTTTGGCGCGATCATCTGTTTTCCTCCAACCAGGCCTACGCCGGTATAACATTGTTTCTTGATACGAATTTCGCGTATTTTGTTTGGAGATTGCAACTGTTTCGTGCGAACTGACTGCTGCCAAATATACAGTAAACATCAAATTATTTGAAGATCTCGATTGTTTCAGTTTTGGAAACAAAATGGTCATAATTATTGTTAAAGCCTAATTGCAAACTTGTCTGTAATTTTGTTCGCTCATTATTTCGCTTCAATGTTAGTTTCCGGGAATTATCTAAGCGTTTATCCTCTTACAATGTCTCTCTTCACGCGATAAAAGAGATAATTTTTAATTAGCCGTGATGTTCTGGAATTTCACAATTTCGATAACTGGGAGACGATCGATTATCAACTCATACAGCTGGAAGTAAAACGGGTTATTCATGGGTAAAGTGTTTCTGAAAGGAGAAGCCTAGCATTAAATTCTGGCAATGCCCCTAACAATTAACGGGAAAAAACTACCCTGTAGCGTCGGTTAACCGTTTATGTACTTTGGGAGTGACTGAAGGGAACAAATGGGGAAACCGTGTAGTTTTGTTTATCTACCCGCCCAAATCCCTGCGGGATTAGCATTACACACAGCTAAAATCAAGCTTAATATCTAATCCGCTTATTCATATTTACGTTTTTAAAAGACCTTAAAACGAAACGAGTTATCTGTTAAATGTATTTAGGTCTTCCACAATGGAATCGTTAATCCGTGATATCCTCTGCAGATCCTCTCTGAAAGGGCAGATTCTTTTGTAGCGGGTTTTAAGTTTCGACGCAAAACCGCGTCGCAAACAATTAGGTCAGTGTCCTATAAATGTTCGGAGACGCTCTCGAATCGTCTGAAAAAGGTACCAACACTAATGTGGCACTCGGCCAAGTTCATGGACACGTCTTTTATACAGTCGTTTCTTTCATGCCCTATTTACATTTTCCCGTAGAAATTAAAGGCAAAATGTTGACGTGACCAACGTCAGGCAACGAGTCATTATTCCGATGACGTAATGTTTATTACTCGTGCCGGACAGTCAACAGGTATCAGTGGTATAATTGGAAAGGAATAACAGTGATTGCAGCAAATATAGCCACCAGGGGTTAAATATAGTTGAGTGAATGTAAACCGGACGCCACGGTATAAGTTATCTCTTCCTGACCAAATAGTTTCCAGGAAGATAATGCAGAAACTGGACGGGATAGTGCTACGTGATGTTCCTCAGGAACGTGGCTTAAAATGTGACGTCAGTAGTCACTATTCAGACGCCGCTCTATTGAGAAAGGTCGATCTGTTAAGGCCTGCCACTAAAGGTAGCATCTTGAACGTGACTCACCTCACATAACTCATTGTCCCATCATTCCTGCTGGGGTAAAGGTGACTGAAACCTTGCAGCTGCACCTGACTACCTTTGGGCAGGACAATTCTTTTGTGCTTCCCTTTTCTGCCCGTCATTTAAGAAAATACGATTTCGACTACAATTAAGCCTCAGCGATAAAGAAACTCTACAAGAAATTTGTTGTCCTTCGAACATTTTCATGCTTTAATAGACGTAATGATTACAGAGCAGTCTTTAGTCGAGTTTTACCGGACACGGTGTATAGAGGAATTTAACGAGTGTTGCTATCATTGCTCCCGGGATGTTTGATTAAAATGACGGACCGATGAAAGGGGGACGCGTTTGCGTCTATTTTTAACCCGTAACGCTCGTTGGCGGACTTTTAATTCAATTCATTAAAGCCACCTACCCGTCGTGATTTCGTGGCACGTGACGTTTCCTGTGTTCGTTTCATCCACGCCAATGTAGCCTCTCTAATCCGTTTACATTTCATACAAATTGAGACGTTGCAGACATCGTAATTGTCACAATCTAGACTAGACTTCTCATGTAAACGGAAGCATTTCATTTTAAACACCAATTTCATTGCACTGACCTACGTTAATCTGTACACTTCTACAAGTGGATGTACGATTATAAAGAGGTCAAGAGGGCAGAAAGTTTGATCAACGACGTATCTGTTTCCATGTCAGTCACAAAAACAACTCATCTGCTTCATACGAAAATTAATTTGGCCGTAACGTAATGAAAACATACAGCAATTAATATAACGCGAAAAAACAAGCAAGAAACTTAATGGCAAAGACTCGTGCGGACACCGTTTATCGTGTTTCGATTTTACGCAGCTTACTCATAAATTTTACAATGTGTCGCCGCGAATCGTGTTCTCCTGTTGCAGAAATACTAAAATGTTTTGTAAACACTGTCGCTTAGATTATGCCAGTAGCCTTTCCTGCGATCTAGTTACGCGCAAACCAAACACATTGTCACTACTTAAATTAGATCAGGTATCTGGAAATTCGACTTTTGCCTTGGAGTCGGGTAGGATTCAATATTTGGACACGCGAACGATGAATCATACTGTGTCGTATTTTGCATTGTAAATAAATTTAGGCCAGGATTCGCTAACAGTTTAACTTCCGACCGTTTTGTTCACAGTCTCTTTTTGAATCAATATTTTCTGCCGAAAAGTGTGCAAAGGATACTCGACGTGTCAGTACTTCTTCATTTTAAGCCGGGTGCACGCAATTGCTGTCAATATTCCCGGTAATTGAACGTGTTTGTTCAGACATGTTTGTGTAGTAAAATACGTATCGAGAAGTGTGCGAGAGGGGCAGAAAGATAGCAAAGTCGTGTAGCTGTTTTCTACGTAGAATACGACTGTGACACGTGTGGCCTTGCTGTTCATGTGCTCGTTTATTTCGATTAAAACAGAGTATGTAGCTTCTTTTGAATGTACATTATGAAACGGTCTCGATCGATTCGCTGCTTCTGTTATTTGATGTCAAAACGAGAATTTTATCGAAAATTAAAATGCTTATCAGTCCCATTGAAGGAAAGATACTTGTGCGGTTTTACGAGATTTCTTTTTCTTCTGTCTCCTGCACTGCCCGTAGTATTTGACGTATTTTCGCATAATATGGTGTCTGATAAAGTTCGACAATTCTACTATTTGTAACAATCTGCACATGTTTATACGGACCATATCACGGGAAAATACGTAGCAACAGTCTTCGATTTCTTCGAGCGGTACGCTAAACTTGCCGCAGGATGAAACCATCTTTGCTATTGGCAATCACGGGAATTTGTTAATATGTATTACACTGATAATTTCGAGATTGACATTTCAATTCGATAAGGCTTGAACTTTGCGAAATAAATTACGATCGTCGACTGAATTTTTACGAGGAACGATTGCTTTGAATGAGTTACGGAAGATTTCGTTGGTTGTAAAAATGTATCACATTTAAACCGTACATGTTTAGCGATAAGAGGAAGATATTTACATTCATTGGTATAATATGGCGAGACTAATGATACATTGTTAATAGTATGTAGTAATAAATGATATCATTCGATTATTTTCAGGATTCGATATAATGCATTTAGCAGCTTAGCAGCAGCTTAGTAATTAAATCAGCCCGAAAACTGATTTATTGGAGCGATATAATCCTGGGTTGTTCACCTTTTTGTTATATCAGAAGAGGAATTGTTATTCCCAAACGAGTTCCTATTTGATACTTCCTACATCATTTTTAAATCGATTTTTAGGATAAATGATCTGTATCAAAAACTAGTCAAGATAGAATTAGAAAGGCGAATGTGCTAAGATTGCGCAACGGTACGAAATGTCTATAATTTTAATGAAAGATAAATTAACCGAAAAAGTTTTTCAGGTGTATGGATAATTTGTAATTGACGGTTGATTAGAATCGATGTTTCGCTATAATTACGTACTATTTCACGGGACGATTGTATTACCTAAGAGGAGCCTTCGTAACTCGCTTGATTGACGCTGAAGGAAGCTTGTATATTGTAGACTCCGCGGTATAGAATCTTTTCTTGTTGAAATTTGAACAGGCACCGACATAACGATATCGGATCGGTTTTAACGCGAAAGTAGGTTAATGGAAAAATAGAACAAAGAACTTTGACATCTCTTAAAATATCGTAATTGATTATTAATCATGTATCACGTAACAGGAAACTTCGTGTGACGATCTGACTTCTTCGTAATGCGTAGAAGTAAAAGCGTAAAAGTATGTACTTCAATGTTTGACATGGTGACGCAAAAAATTTTCAATGAAATCAAAGAACAGTTTATCTCGTGTACTGACATATATTATATCTTTTTATATCTTTGATTGGGAGATCAAGAACAAAAACTTCGCGTGATGAATCATTTAAGCGGTCGATACCACGTGAGAATCTTATCATGCACGTGACTCCGCCGGGTAACCGCGTGTCAATACGAATGGATGAAACGTGCGAAGATTTAATAGTGAAGCGCAAAAGATCGTCGTGACTTTGCCATTTTACCGGTCTGACCGATTCGCCTATTTCAAAACTTTACTAGCCTCGTAAATTTGGAGATAAAAACCGAAATTGATTTATTATCTCTGCTCGCTACATTTAGCGTTTTTAAACAATCCGTCCTTCCTCAATCCGTATGCTTTTCACACATTTGCATCATATACTGCCAGTCATAAACATTTTCATGCAATAACTGTTGGGATGCTTGATAACAATGCGATTGTTCGCATAACGGTTGATACAAAATGTACAAAACAATTCAGATATTAATATATATAACACTAGGCTTGTGTCAGTGACCAAAAAATTAAGTGAGCCATGCAAATGGGTTAGTCTGGATTTGTAAACAATGAACGACGACGCTGACACGTGGGTTTCGAGAATGATTGGTAGGAAAGGAAGGAGTGAAGAAGACTGACTTCTCTACCCTGTTTATACCGTGTATCGGCTCTGGGCAATTGCATACTCGTGACGCAATGCGCTACATGATCTCTACGTCAGACCTAACGGGCCTTGACCGTGAACCTTCTTGATAATCGAGTCGATGATTGCTCGATAATGTGCCTCGACCACGTTTTACGCTTTCCTCGATCTGTCCTATTTCGGATTCTCACGTGCTGCTTCTCCCTTCCGGGAAATACGATTTCCCTGCCAGCGTACATTGCTCGCGCATTAATTCGATTCGTTTTACGTGTCCATATCTTTATAAAGAGCAATACAAATGTATCATGTAACAGCTGGATGCACGAAGAAATCTCATTCCAGGTTGAACTTTTTAAATCATGAACATTTTAAATATTAATGAAGACCATCTTGTTTCCGATATATGTAAGAAACTGGCGTGGTTGAAAATCAATACTGTTACAATCCTATATACAATAGTCTGGAATCCTTCGACATAGATAGTCTGTAGAACCTAATATTCAATAGATACGTGCGTCATATAAGTGAGACCTCCAGTTTCTTTGCTTTAAAAACAAAACCTTTTTGTTGTTTGCAGAATCATGGGTTGAGCTGAATCCTGTGCCAGACAGGATAACACCATTACCATTCAGTAGTGGCGGAGAAGAATATCTGCGACTTCTCAGGGAAGCGCAAAGGGATTCTCTCCCCTCGTCCGCTAAACATTCCCTGGCGTCTTCGCGTCGAGGCACGCCAAGGGACAGGTAAAGTATTCTCCTAGTAAAATCTATTAAAATTTCTAAGTGACTACTCATACGCATAGATTTTATTCGTTAAACTTTAGCCTTGCAAACCGGAATTCTAATTAAAGTTACAATGTTACAAGTCACTCTGAAAAGAACTCGTAAACTTTTCCACTCGATCGAACGATATCTAATCTAATCATCACGTAACCGAAGCAAATTTTCAATACCGAAAATGTATATGTTTCAAAACGTTATGTCACGAACCTTTTCCCTCGTGAGATAAAAAAATGGGTTTGTATTGTCGAGAAGAAAAAAGATAAAAGAAGTCTGGTTTGCCTTACCTCCTGGAGGAGGGGAAAAAAGCATAAGTAGCATGAGTCAGATGTCGATTCGAGAAGGCTTTTTCTGACCGGTTCCTTTCTTCTCACGAGCGTTCAGTTCCGAGAGGGGTGACAGAGGAAGGAAAAGCAAACAACGTTACTTTTCCATCGTGTCTGTTTTCCATCCGTATAAACGTCTTTTTTTTTATCTGCCTCTAACTTTTTCGACGTTTCACGTTGCAGAAGATTGCTTTCTAAATGATTTAGCAGCGTTCAATACATTTCAACTTAGATTTCCCCGACGGAGAATGTATCACGCGTGTTTACGCTGCTGGCTTCTAATGGGTTTACTAAAAATCTCTCTAATCTCCAGTAACGACGCAATTCCCGTTTCGAAATTTTCAATTTGCTAAATGATTTCTAATTAAACGGCGAATGTTATTCCGCGCTTCGACATCTGCGATCGATCCACGGAGCAACGAACCTTCTATTACAATATTTATTTCATGAAATCTGTTACTCATCTTAAAAGAGGAGGAAGCTATTCCTCGACGTTCTTTAGATATTTGTGGTGCTCGAATCACGATCGCAGATGTGCTATGAGGTCATCCATTATCACTCTGTGCGCAACGTGAAAAAAGTATCATACGATACGCGGAAGTCATGCTGCCAAGTATTTTATAGTGGTACATCGACCTGCGTGGGTCATTGATAAAGATTTATAATTCTCCTGATCAGTTTGTTAATAATCAACGATAACGAATAAATCGATTAGAAAAATTATGCAATCCTCTTGTTCCAGCCCGAAAAGTCCACCGAACAGCCCTAACACGGAACTCTCAACCGAAGATGAACTAAAAGGAGTATATATAAACTACTGCTGTAACAAGGTCAGTTCCATAATCAATTTGTTCCGTGCTACCATTGTTTGACCATCCATTAGAAGATTAAGTCCGCGCAAAAAAGTTGTAGTGATAAAAATTATACTACCCTCAGTTACTGCCCCATTTTTGTAACTCTAGTTAAAGTAGTTCGAGTAGAGATGAGTAAAGTATGCAACTGGTTGTATCGAGTAAAATAGAATCGGAGTCACGCTTTCCGCACAAGGTCTCTAGATCACTGACTCTTCTAGTGTATCGTGGGTCACGTAGGATCGAGCATGCTTTCGTGGGCGTAGAACACAGCGAAAGTTTCGAACCGTAGAAGTCGTAGAGCTTTTAATCACGTTAAGCAATCGATTTTTCTATATCCGTGAAAATTCGTGCGTTTAACTGGCATGAAAATTGTGAAAAATGTAATGGACAGCAATTTGCACAAATTCCTAAATCAATCTAACTCCCTGAAACGTGTACTTAACCGATAGCGAAATCGATAAGTACACGTTCAAATCATCCTGATAATGGTATCACGATTGTTGTTTGCCCGTGGTTCGCCACGTTAATTATCTGTCTCGGTTGGGAGCCTTAACCGAGATAACGAGTCCTTATTTTGTACACGTTTTCTCAATAAACAACTGGCTTGAAGGAAAAACACGATTGTGGGCAGCAAGTACATCGTATTTACGTTCGTTAACTTTGTTCTCGATTAGTCCTCGTAATAATCAATCATAGATTATCAGTGAAGTAATAGCGTTGACATTTATCGATGGAAAAGAACGGGCGTCTGTATAACGAAAATAGCGACAAAGACAATTGTTACTGAATCGGGTGAGGTCGATAACGAGACGCGAAGATACGAGGATTTTCCATGACTCAGTTGCTCAACTGCACGCAAGACTTCTCTCCTTTGTGCGTTCACTTTTCTTCTACTCCCTGCCAGAGCTCTCCATTAAATATAATACGTAGACTATAAAACAAAGATATTTTTTATATAATAAAATAGATAAAAGAGAGATTATTCTCCTGTTTGTATCGTTTAAGGATGCTTATACAATATCTAATTTCATTGGATTGTTAAAAAGCTTCTTGTCAAGGGTAGTACGAAGGCAAACTCTTGAACAACGAGTCTTCTTTGAGTCCTCGATCTCTCGTTTTAACCACTTAGATACCGCATTAAAAATAGAATGGCTATCTCAACAAGCTCTCTGTTTTCCTGGCTCACCAATTATTATCTCGTACACGACACTGTCTTCTCACCGTTCTTCTTTCTTCTCCCTATCTTTTATTCGTCACGTTTTACTTGGTGCGATCACACCACCGTGCGATAAACCAATGCGAACGAACGACCTTGATATTCATGGAGAAACACAAAGCATTCTGCGTAGAATAAAACGGTGTCTGATACGCCGCGTCGTAGTTATCTAATCTAGAGATGCGTCTTAGAGACATGCATCGCAGGCGAATTATTTTTCTCTAGAACCTGTTTTCTAAACATTGCCCATGGACTGCTCTACACATCGTTCACACTTCGTTACACATTATCGTAATCCGTTTGCCAACCAAGGATACGTTGGTTGCGGCTATAGTTTCATACCTTTCGCAATTGCGTCGCGTTAAGAACCTTGACGAACTTTAGTGTTGTGTAGCATTATCGATCCTCGTGTAAAAGACTCCAGGAACAAAGGGAAAGGTGCTAGGAATGTAAGTCTCGAGTAATGCCGTGTTTATGAGTACGGTGTAACACGACGCAGTGAAAGTTTCGTATAACGCTTAATGCACCTGGCGGTTTTATCAGAAGTGTTTGCATATCTCTATAGGAAAAAAAAACTATTTGAAACGTTTAAGCGATTTCTCGTATTGTATCATGTATGCTTCCTTAAAAATATTACGAATTGAAACGAAGTTTTTGCAACAAGGCAGATCGTTCACCTGCATCTCTGTTCCTCGTTGTTACGCTCTCCGTTAAGGTCGACAGATCACGCGATCCCGAGCGAGCGAATCGGAGACCTTTATGCGTTGTAATCTCACGAGAGGAAAACCGGTCCTCCCGCGGTGTTCATTGCGTTGAGAGAACGGGTTCGACGTCGCGGTAGGTTGCCCTCGAAGAAAAAGTTACCTGATACTTATAGTACTTAGAGCATTACGCACGCACGGGATTAAGTCAGCTGTCCGTAATGCTCATTCCATCCGAATGAACCGGCATTGTTCCGTGGAATGCAATAAGTATGAAGACTCGCCAGTGATCACGTGTATTGTACCTCAGGAAAACACGCTGCAATCGATTACTATACGTAAAATGATGTCGTGACTGCCAGTGAAACACGTTTCTTCAAATATTGTGCTATCACAAGGCAACATTAGACTGTCACTTTCCTTTGCATTTAGTTTCTGGACAATATTATCGTAGGTATCGAATAAGAGCTACTTATTGTTTCGTATATTTCACGTGCAGTAGCGTTTTAGACATTGAAACTTTATACGCTTTCTATCTATCACTTTATTATACACTCTACGTGTGATCTAAAACTTCTTGCTGTTAAATGTTGAACATGAAAGTTGTTCAACTCATAAATTTTGCGAACGTTCATGTCCTCGTTCTAGATTGCTGCTACATTTTATTCTGAGACCATTTGTTAGAAATAGTATTACGCACGAAATTGTGATTCGCGATAGAAAGTCTGGGATACGGGTCGTGAGAAGTGCGATAAAAATTTCTCTTCCCCCTGTTACGTGAGCGACTTGATGCATTTTGCTTGCCAGTCACCCAAAGAGGAAATCACATTTCCTCGTGAGTGCTTTATAAAAACATGAAATAGTTTTAACAAACATAACTTATAGTATCCTTCACGTGTTCTGATGGCTTTCTATATAACATGAATACATGAACTGATTGGTAGTATCAAAATACATGTAAAAATCAATGTGGGAGGGTTTTAAGTGATAGTATCCAGTTCGAATATCAAATGTTCGATAGAAAATGGTTAATATCATTTTCATCGTACCAATTCGGCTCCTGAACCACGTTCGATGTAGGCCAGTAGCTTATTTATATTTCTACTTCTACGTTTATTCTGTAGCGCATACGTGTCTCGTTTAACTAGACCCATCCCTTCAGAGCACGTCCTATTTTGCGAAATACCGCCTCGGAATACTAACTGTAGTGGTCGATCGTCCGTAGGGCATCTAACTTTTAATGGAGAACAAATTAGGTTCCGGGGTTCGAACAGATTGCTCCGGAGCAATCACGTTCGGAGAAGCTATTTTTAAACCCCGTTGCCTAACACTACGATCAAATAATTATTTCTTTATTTTGTATTTTTCATGCCTCCTTGAAAATGATTGTCAACTGAAATAAGTTATTAAAGAAGATACGATCTCAGGAAGTTTCTTAGGTTTAATGAGCAGTAATAAGTTAATAATGAATTATTAAATGATAAACTGATAGAAGTTCACTAAAGAATTTAGCTATAAAGATGAGGTCTTCGTAATTTTAATTAGAGCGATAATAATTGCTAGTGGATCAAGTAGACGTCTATCCATATTGATTGACCAATTATAAAGATTGCCAAAGAGGGGAGAGGATCGTGTGAATGGTCACGTAGACCGTCTTACACAATTTTGCAAAACATAATCCCTGTCACGTTTACCATCGTTTAACAATGCAAATCGTTTTTGATATCATTTTTAATCAACGACAAAGGAAATCTGATAAATCTCATTTTGTCAAAAGTTCTTCCATATACTGAAATCCCCCTAATTATTAATTTGAAAATAAGGAATAAGCCGAAGATAAAAGATGATGACTCTTTCATCTTTAACGCTAGAAAGACTGAAACTTAGTATACACCTCTATTGCCCAAAAGTAGTCGAAATGACTACATTGTGAAAGAATAACTAAGGTGTAGAGAAATTTATTTAAAATTAATTTTTAATACTTTCTTATATTATCTACAGGTATTAAACGGGTTATTAGTAAATATTAACAATACACAATTCCTAAGGAATTATATCATTATATACATAATTCTTTTTCTGATTGGAAATAAAAAACAGTCAAAATGACTTCTTTGGGCAATCTAGTGTTAAGTTCTCGTAAAGTATACGAAATTGACTCATGATTGATCAGCCCATTATGAAACTGCGCGTGGTCAAAGGATCGTTGTCAGACTATCTGTTGCTGATGCGAGTTCATAACAGCCGACGCGATTCTCGGTTATTACACTCCGCGAAGAAGGAACTCCTGTCAAAAGAACGATCGGGAAATAGTGAGAATGAGAGGTAGCAGCCGGCGGGTTTTCAGCAACGTCGTGGTAGTCCGTAACCAATCCGAAACCGTCCCGCGATCACACCACCCGCCGTATCGAATGAATTCGTCAGCTCTGTTATAGTTACCACTTGCCGAAAGCGTAACGTGCGTGACCTGCTTTTCTTCGATCGTATCTTGATATCGACCTTTCTACGTCTCCAACCTTTTTTGGAACGCCATTATGCCAGTTATGGCAATGATTTCGAAATGAAACGTTACGCTACCTTGTCTTATCTCTTGCATCCGATAGCGTTGACTGCTTTTCACAATTAACCATTGTAGTTATTTAAAGACCCGGATCAATTTCTATGTTAATTGATCAAAGTTTCCGCTTGATTCATGTTCTCAATTTTTACCGACTATTTACGTGCGGGAGAATGCGATGAAACTCAAGGATGATGTTTCATTGCCTCTTCTTCGCGAATGGCCTGAATACCAAACGGTCGTGAGTCGCCGTTCCTCCCTCGAAATGTGTGGGTAACCAATTATTCGTGAATGATAATTAATATTCGCTAGTAGAAAAATATTCGAATTTCTCTCCCATGAGAAACGTGAAAGGATTGGTCATTAGATTCGAATCGTGGGATTCAACGAAACGAGTCAACGAGGGTCCTTTTAAGGTTTTACAAGTGGATGGCTTGCAGTCCTTGACTCGCTTGCATGTCGCGATATTTATTTAAAGAGCGTTGAACCCTGAGAGAGTTATGCTCATGCGATCTTTTCTGTATTTAGAATTCCCGTTATTTATTTCTAGAATAGAAATGCGTCGTATTGCGATCATTAAATCTGGTCGGCTTTAAGTAACCAGCTTTGCTTTTCTAGCATCCTGGAGGAGCGATAAAAAGATCAACGCGAAGATTTAATTTCTTTGAGCTTGGAGGCTTTTCCTAGTTGGAATAAAAACCGTCGTAAATTAGACGAACGGGGTCGTGGAACTGCGTGTGAATAAAATTAGAAGCGGCTTTTCTATGTTCTTTTTTTACGCTTTTAAATATTTTGAGATGGAGAAATATCGCGCCTACTCGTAGCCGGGATTTATTACGTTTTACTTGAAATACTATTTCGAGAAATGGAACGCGTTGACGAACTTGGCAGAGGATTTGGATTTGGTACATTGGAGCATGGATAACATATTGCTAAATACGTTCACCTCTTCGGTCTGCGCGTTAATATGTCTACAATTAAAGGGAAGTCGTAGTAACGTTAAAAATATCCAAATTGCTGTGACTTTGCGAACGAGTCACCGGGAGGTACAACAATTAACTTATGTATCATCGCATGATTCATTCGACCGCGCGAGTAACAATACATTTTTTAGTTTATCGATAAGCGTTTGTTTTGGAGTAGAGACCTGTTTACTAACAAACGTACGCCTCATTTAATACGCATTGTTTATAACGTAAAGCGTAATACGTATGACGATACGTGATAGTCGTGCCGCGATTGGCTGATTGCCCGTCCAGTTATCCTTGGCTATTCTCTCATGTCTCGAGCCATTCATAGATAAGAGTACTTGCGTTACGATTATTTGCTTCTTTATCTTTCATAACGCGCAGCTCACTTTGAATGTATAAATGAAACTTTTATTCATGTTTCACAATTAGCAACGTTCATACGTTCAAGTTTACGTGTATTATCAGAAACTGTTAGAGAATAGTATGGAAATTTGTTTTTTTGTAATTAGTTTCAACTAATATAGACAACCAATTTGATCTAATTATGTAAGAGAGTTCGATTGACCGCGACTATCATGTTCTCGCGCGATAAGAATCTGATCTTTGATGATTTTTGTTCTGCAGCAGTCCTCGTAAAAATTAGTAAACCGATCTGCGATTTCAAATGACATAGCATATCTTCTGCTCTGATATATGATACCGTCTATAGTTTAAACAATTAAATCGAATAGTAATTAGATCATAAAATAAGCGTGAAATCTTCTGCGAGAATAATGTAATCTTAAATTTCTCGTTTCGTTCCTGTGCAGGAGGCTGAAATTTTAGAGAAGAACACCGACTGGATCTACGAATGGAGTTCGCGTCCCGATCAAGCACCACCGAAGTATGAACTCATTTTATACATGGAAATGCTGTAGATTAACGTTGAAATCATAAATAAACGTAATCCTCATTGATATGTTTTAGAGATTGGAAATTCAAGCATCCTCAGGGCATGAATAAAAGAAAGTCGTACAGCATTCGTACGACGAAAGTGGGCAAGGTTGGTTTGTTCTCGAAGGAAGTCCTCTACACACTTTTTATCACGAATATTTTATCTGTATTGGTCGGAGCTGGCCTGGGGTAAGTGGTTTCCGTTTGAAGGAACGACATACGAAGAACGTTGCTTGAAAATGAGCTGTGTGCGTGTTTCGTAGAATCTGGCTGACCAGGCGAGGATCGATAACGTCCAGCGTGACCATTGAGTGAAAAGAATGTCCAGGTAGAATGCCCACGAAGAAGTCAGGATTGCCGCGCTAGAGTTTGCAAGAAAACGGAGTATAAAAAAAAAACGGTTTGGTGTGAGTTGTCAAGCCGTTAGAAAGACTGAAGAGCCAAGAGGAAGGATCGATCGAGCCTAAAATAAAAGAAGCAAACACGCATCATTTATTTCGATTACCCTGATTTAATATTATTAAATAGCACTTTTTATTCTTAATCCTTCCCTGCCCGAAAAACTTAACGGTGTACTTATCGAACGCCGTGTTTACTATATAATAAGTTGTATGCAATTATAATGCTTACAGAAAAAATGCTAAAAAAATAATATGATTTATTATATATATATATATACATATATAATATACGTATATATCTAGCGTTGTTGAGGAAACAAGAAAACATGTCCATTTTATACCATTTCTAATGCGTTTCTATCTGCGATAGTCCGTAGGTATAGCTTGGATAGTATTTATCGATAATAATAATTATTATTATTCGTTAATTAAAGGAATGGAGATTCGAAAGACGACAAAGAGTGTTTGCATAATTAGGAATTATATATCGTTTTGTGTAAAGAAAAGATTGAGAATATTTGTTAGAAAAGGGAGAGGAAATATTTTACGGTGAAATTCACACACGTAGCAAAAGATATGTACCTTTGTTTAGGTGGTGATTGTTCTGCTGCATTGAAATCTACCTTCATTGTCAGCACGAATAGGTGGAATGTGTTTGCGAGTTATAATCGAAGCGCAATGTGATAAGAGAGCAGGGCGTTGTATTTAATTAAACAGATTTCTCATCTTTTTAAACAGCAAGTTAACAATTATCGTTCCATTATCACATTTTCTGTTTTTTTTTTTTTTTTTTT
>SHCU01000015.1:589739-613321 GCA_004307685.1 Ceratina australensis
TTTAATCCCTATTGACATGTAAGCGTGTTATGAAAATTATATTTTAAGTGCGTTTTATTGTAAAAAAAAAATCACTTTAAGAATTGCTGCTCTGTACTTAATAATGACATGATACAAAATTAAAACAAAAGAAACATGTACTCTTACTTTGTATGCATGTAAGAATATGCTTATCAAAGAAACATGATTCAGTGTGACACGTGTCCCGTATATTAAGTTCAACTCGTTTTCACTGGACTGTCGTCTGATTTTTCTGGATTCACAATTACTTGTATTACATAGCCCGGTTGTATTTTTGCTTCTTCTATATGCATTTTATCACCTAATAACTTCCCACCGAAAAACCACCTTTGGCGAGATGGTTCTAAACCTTCTTGACTCTGTTCATGCCAAACATTAATTCATCGATTAACATGACATAAAAGAATAGAATTAATATAACTATGTACATACCTGCAACTTCTTTTTAGCAGTGGCAATAGTGTCTTTACTATAAACAGGCAATTTTACTTCTCCTAAGGTGGTCGATAATCTGAGCTTCAATGTCTGTTCAACTCCACTATCTACAGGTTCTGTAAACAGATAAACCAATATTGTAAGTTAACCATTCCTCTGAGAATGTTCTTAAATGCCTATAGTATGTTAGAATACCTGAACAGTCAGCAGGAGAATCCCTTCCACTATCTTCTTTAACAATATTAATTGGATATGATAAGCAATAAATAGGGACTTGATATCTGGTACCCAATTCATCGTAACATTCTGTTAAGAAGCCATTTGGCACAGAAATATTAGCTCCATCTAATATAGCCTGTGCCAGTTGATAATCTTGTGCTTCTGTTGCTGTTGCACCAGCTCTCAGTGCATCCCATATCTCTTTGCGCCCATCAAATGCTGGTGCAGTATCCCAAAATTCATCTCTTCTACTTCTCAATTGTCCTTCTGTCATAGGTACATCTGACTTCCACCTAAGTACCTCATGGCATAGTGGATGATTTTTTCTTGAATTTCCTATACCAATGAAATAGATTCATTTTTTACAATTCTTCTATCAAATGCAAAGTGGTTCTAAAAAGAAGGATTCAATTACTAATCCAATGTTGGAAAAGTGATAATCAATGGAATTTAAATTCTTATAACATTCAAATGAAATTAATAAGTATAATGGTATATTTATAATAAAATTATTCAATATCGCATAACGTTCTAATGAGCATTCGCGACTATTCGTTGTCCTCAACGAATATTAATATGTAAATACCGCTAAATAACACGCAATAAACGCTAGGCACAGAGGTAATGGAAAAGCTGGACTATCTTCAAGGTTAGCTGTTGTTGGTTGAAATTTCTGCGGGTTCAGCCGCATCCCATTTCGGTTACCTGAATTTACTCTCGTGGAATTTCCTGTTGTATCGTCGACGGAGGCGTTTCTTGCCCTTGTTATACCTATGCAGCCTCCCATCCTAGGTGGCTGGTGTAACCAAACATTTCACTGAAATTTAACAACACCTCACATGCCATTTTCGTCCATCTTATCCACTACATTACGGATCGGTACCATTAGAGGCGCTATAATCGAATCCTTCATGAACTAACCTAAAAATATTAACATTCGTGGCTGTGTAAATGTGAAGATTCAAATAAAACGAGTTTTATGGAACACAAGTGTCTTTTAGTTGATCTAAAATTCCACTGACACGTGTCATGCCAACTTGGCAGTTATAGCTGATCGTTTTCTCTTCAAATTTTCGTTCGGTATATTCCGAATGAAAGGATTAATTAAAGATCCAAAATTTGATAAAACGATATCTTATTGATACGTCGAGGTTAAGTAACATTGCAAGGAGGCATGATTTACAATGTCTTCACTCACGATTAACGTTTTTAAGGAGAGATTCCTTGATGCTTTTAAGGAGGACGAAACACTGAACACGGTATGCCAAGAAATTGCCTTAGGTGTGTATTAATTACCATATTTGTTTCTATAGACGTTGATTGACCTTGATGCTTCAGACAAAATCTAGAGGCATGCGTTGAAGAAGGTTATTTATAATTGATTAAAATGCCATTTGTGTGTTGTCATTGAGCATAGAATAAGCTAATGAAATAAATTTATGTCTAATGGGAATGCCATTCTCTTTTATTTAGAAATACAGTCCGGGCATGTAAAGCTTTCTGAAATTGTGATGACCCTTGGACCTTTTATAACGGATACAGATGTTGAGGTCAGAGAAAAGGGTATTTGCGCTATTTCTACAATCTTATCCTATTTGCCCAATGATTATTTAAATGAAAATGAATTGGGTTTTCTTGTATCATTTTACTGTGATAGACTGAAAGGTCATCACAGCATCATACCAAAAGTATTGAAAGGAATTTTAGCAATTGTAGGTTCTTAACATTAACATTTTGCAATGACATGTATGTGCTCATACAATCTAATTAACTAGGGTAATTGTTCCAGGTTCAAATGACCCATTTACCTAAAGATTCACCTGAACGTTTGCTGAGACTCTTTTTTGACAATGTTTGTTGTCAAAGTCAATTTACACCTGTTCGTTATACTATATATTTGATATTTGTAACATTATTGGAAAAGAGAATAGAAGATTTGAAAGCCATGGGACCAGATTTCATTTATCTAGTTATCATTTCCATTGACGGAGAGAAAGATCCTAAGAATCTAATGCTGTTATTTAGCATACTTCCACGCTTTATGAAAGAATTTAAATTAGGCCATTTGGCTGAAGATATGTTTGAAGTCATTGCATGCTATTTTCCAGTTGACTACAATCCTGTAATTTGACCAACCAATCAAGATTATAATTTCCCGCTATTTATGAATATAAATTATAACATGACTTGACATTTTTCAGTCGGGAACAGAGGGAATAACGCGTGATGATCTGGCAGAAAAATTGGCATATTGCCTGTGCGCTGTACCAGAATTTGCCGAATATTGCATGCCAATTATACTGGATAAATTAAACTCCAGCGTTAAAGTCGCCAAATTAGATTCTTTAAATTTGTTATACAAAGGTGTAT
The DNA here is from genome assembly GCA_004307685.1 of Ceratina australensis. Taxonomy (NCBI): domain Eukaryota; kingdom Metazoa; phylum Arthropoda; class Insecta; order Hymenoptera; family Apidae; genus Ceratina; species Ceratina australensis. Next base: position 592,785 of record SHCU01000015.1, read on the forward strand.
ATACGTTCGGTGTGAACGGTCTTAAAGAACACTTAACAGAATTATGTTCTTGGTTGAGAAAGGAAATTATGTCTGGAGAAGATTTGGAAATAAAAAATGCAAGTCTCAAAGCAGTCGCTTCTATAATTGAAGTTATATCAAGCGATACTAAACTTCGTGAAAGTTGTATCGATGATATCATCAAAGATGTCAAACCATGTTTATACGATGCACAACTTAATTTGTTCAAGCCAAGTATAAAATTGTTGGAATGCATTGCAACAGTTAATAAAGAATCATGTGTACAAGGATTAAAAATAATAGTGCCATTATGCCTTGGTCAATATTCCACCAAGACTTCAATGACTGATAAAATAGTTTTTATTGAGACACTGAATACGTTTATAAAAATTGCTGCTGATCATGGATTTAATATTAAAGGTAAGTATATCGTAGCTACATAAGTACTTCAAATTTAACGATGTATTTCTTTAGATGTTCCAGAATTAGCATGGACAGATATTCCTCAACTGTATTTAAACGAACTCTCATCACCCAATGAAGAATTACAGTCGAAGATACTGTCTGGACTCACACTGCAAAAAACATATTTGAACGAAGTACATCGCAGTTCATTATACAATAAAATTTACAGTTTGATCGAATCAAACTCAAATGAATTAAGAGCACTTTGTCATATGTCTCTTTTAAATTTTGCGACATTATATCCGTGTGAAATAATAACACTAATCAAGGAAAAATATCAGTTGGACAATGGTAAATTAACACACACTTACAAGTGCACATGTTTTATGCACTTCTAAAAGGCATTTGAAATATTTCAGATGAGGAAACGAAAGTACAAATCCGCAAGTTAGAAGTACTAGCAGCTGTTGCTAAAACACGTCACTTAGGTAGCGAAGTACTTCCACAAATTGTATCACAGACAAATTCTGATAACTTTGAGATAAGCTGTACAGCTTTATCGTGTCTCCATAAGCTAGTTGCTACGAAACATATTGACTATGATGTTCAACATTATTTGTACACAAGGTGTAACATTATCGAAAAGTTATCTGCCCTTAATATCAGCCTTACAGATCAGAGATTAGATTTAATTTTGAATATTTTTCGATTAATTTTGCGAAACTTTAAGCTCGAAGAACAACAGAGGGTTGTGAACAAGTATTTTTCAGTTTTAAACGAGCAAGCTTCTGAAATTGATTCCATCTTAGCAATGAATCTTCTCATTCCTTTACGCAAGGATATCGATTTAGCGATAAATAATAATGTGTTAGAAAATCTTTATAATTTAGCAGTCAATAGTGTTCATTCAAATGTAAGACTTGTGACGTGTAAATTTATTGCTGTTTTATTAAACAAAATGAACATTATTAGTGAGTATTTTGAAAACACATTATTATACTTTAATGAAAGGATAAAAGATAATTTGAGTTCAGATATTGATATCGATGTAAAAAAAGCAACAGTCTCTCTGAAAGTATGGATAACGAAAGCTATAATTACAAAAGGTTTCCGTGATGTCGAAACGTTTTTGGACGAAGTATGTAATAGATGCCCGATGTATTTTATGAAAGCCCATATGCCAAGAGATTTAATGTACTTTAATACTGTGTTCACAGCTCACAAATATTTTAAAACACGACCAAGTGGGCCAATATGTGGGTACTGAGTATAAGATTTTAACAAGTAGACAAGAGGACACTTTGGTCACAGAAAATTTTTGTAACATTGCTATTTTGTATAAACAAAGAGTGTTCGAACATTTGATTAAAAAAAACTCTGAATTCGAAAATGCATCGAACCAGAACTATTTAACAGCATTGGCAGAATTGTTGGAAGAAGTACCTATGGAACTTCTGCTTATGCATTTAACCAAGGTACTAATAACAAATTTAAAATAATTGCAACAATTTGTAATAATAACAAATGTTCTTTACAGCTGGTTCCACTACTGATTGAATCACTGTCTCTTGATAGTGAACAGTTAATTTTTTCAACATTAGTCACATTGAATATTTTATTAGAGACCGAACACGTTATATTTGCCGATAAGATGCAATGTTTTATTCCAAGGTTTCTAACATTATCTACATATAAAACGATGGTAATATGTTCATGAACAAATTGCACTATGATAATGTAAGCCGTGTTTCTTACATTCATTGAATATTGCAGAGAGTCAGGATTGCAGCTTTAAATTGTTTAACAAATTATAGCAATTACCCAGTTGCTTTAACCAATATGTATAAGGTCGATGTGTTAGAGAAATTAGCGATTACAATTGATGATCGTAAACGTTTGGTTCGAAAAGCCGCGGTAAGAGCAAGGACGCGATGGTTTTTAGTTGGCGCACCAGGAGGAATTAAAGAAAAATGATCTACCTGGGTTGCATTCAATAGACTGCAATCGAAGTTTTTGTATCTAATAAATAAACGTTATAAAATTTTTATTTCTGACGTTTTCTGTCTTCAAGATTATTGTACTCCACTTCAGTTTTTTATGCAGCCACTTGTATATATCTTAAGAGAAAAATGATTTCTCTCACTGTACTACTTTTCTTGTAAGAGTAAGGAAACTGATTCATCATATTTATGTTTGTCCTATATTGTATCTACACATGTACATAATGTACATAATTGAATAAAGAATTGATTTCTTTAATAGGATTGAAACCTGAAAGTTACTCTTTAATGTATTTAGTATACCAGAAGCATGGGTGATGGTAAGACTTAACTTGCAGTAATTTCTGTTACTTTTTCAATTCATTTGTTATGTACTTGAAAAATTGTGAAGTTTGTGGTTCAAATAAATCTATTTGTAGGTGTAGCAAAAAATGGTGCATACAAATATGGAGATGGTACAAAGTATATTGGAGATTGGAATGCAAAGGGTTTGAAGCATGGTGCTGGTTCTTTGCTACTTCCAGATGGAACACGTTACGATGGTGGTTTTCAAAATGGATTGTGCTCTGGGTTGGGAGTCATAGTGTTTCCGGATGGAGCAAAGTAAATATTATAAGGTGCTTTGAATCTCATGATTATCAGCACATTTACATATTTTATATGTTAGATACGAAGGAGAATTCATGCAAGGTTGGTTCCATGGTCATGGTGTGTTTTGGAGGTCTGATGGAATGAAATTTGAAGGAGAATTTCGCGGTGGTCGTGTATGGGGACTAGGTAAGATATTTAAGTTAATGAATTCTCTATGTTGTATCTACTAACTGTTCTACTTGTAACTACTTTTAGGATTAGTTACGTATGCTGACGGATCACATGGTTTTCCTAGAAATGAAGGGTTCTTTCAAGATTGTAAACTTGTACGTCGTAGACATTGTCCCGACATAGTGCAGAAGGCACAGAAGATCTCAATGATGGCTCGTGCCCAATGCAGTTAAACATTTAGACACGAATGAGAATAATTCGATCTTAATAAAATTATGTAACATGTCTTGCTGTCTTTCATTTATCAGTTCCAAAAAGTGAATTACTAATGTTGACAGAAGGAGTCACTGACTGACAGACTAATGCATGTAACTTGAAATATGCCTTTTTAAAATTGCGTGCACAATGTTATGTAAGTGTTATACTAATTCAAATACCTCATAATTATGTCTAATCTATGAGTTACAAAAATTAGCTTAATTATACGAAATAAAAATAGTCATGGTACTGTTTACATCCCGAAATCGACGGACTGCACGTGATCAGGCTATTGCAAAATAGGCATACGTAAGTCCATGGTACGTATATATAGAGATGCAGAGTAGCTTACTTATCAAACTTCCAAACTGGTTATGGTGAACACTGTAAGAGATTCAAAATCCGTAATATCAAAGGTACATACATCCATATTTCGTGTGCCAGTGATAGCTGTGTTGTATCGTTGTACGGTACGTCGATCGTGTTTACGCTTATTGTTGGATTTCAGCAACACGGGTTCGTGACGTCATAAATCTGATGTTACACGTGGGTACATAAAAAATTAACATAACAACGTTTTTATCATATTTACATTTGTATTATACCGAGAATTTAAAAGGCAAATAAGGGTTAGAGGAAGGAGGATTCCTTGCATTGGTAATTCCACGGGATGCTTTCGTATATAATAGTCTATAATCAATCGTTGTCGTGTAACGTTGTGTTCTCTCTCTCGTGGTGTAAACCCACACAGATATTCGGACTGTGATGCAAGTTGCACGACTTTTTATTAATTCCCAGTATTAAATAATGTAGACAATTTGATAATTTAATTCGCACTGTGAGGCAATATGAATCGATACTGCAGTTCGTCAGAGAAACGATAACATCGTTTGATAATGACATAGCTAATTTCTTTTTAACGGTAAAACTTGATAAGCGTTGCACGTGTTCCTCCAAACGGTAATTTTTGTTTCGATTCTTTAATTACTGGTTGAAACAATGTCTCCAGGTAAGAGTGATTTTTCTCTCCTTGTCATAATACCGTATACAATACAGTTATTACAGCATTCTATCGCTTCGCTTCTCTCGTTGGCTAGCATAAAGGTGGTGCTTGTATTTTGATCCCTCTCGTGTTTTGATGAGCCAATATCTATTCAGTGTCAGTAGAATTTTATCTTTTTTCTCGTTTCGTCAGAAATCTAATAGGAACCCCTGATCTTATTATCGTTGTGGTATCGTCACAATTTCTCGTCATCGTTCCTACGATTCGTTATACTAGTTTCTGGCTTGATATTAACGATTAATACTGCACAATACGAGATCGATTCATGTCAACTGTAAACATTGGTGCATTGGCAACTGCATCGTGCGTGTCACCTCGCTGTTTTAACGTAATCATCGCCCATAAAGATACGATATTACAAGTCATATTTTTCGGAACGATAAGAATGTATAACAAAGGCTAATTTAATTGTTATTAATAGGAGTCGTAATAAGTTCACTCAAGTTCGAATTGAAGCTAGTTACGTGATACGTTTTTTTAAATGCAAATTTTCGTAAGTGCACGGAAAAGGTTTTTTATAGTAATGCATTTGTTTTTAACTCATAGTATACATAATTAAAGAGCAATGTTCGGATAAACCATTCTCAAGGCTGATGAATCTTAAGTAGTTATTTAGTGATATGCAATTACTATTCAAGGATTTGAAAGTAGACTGCAGATCATGTGTGCTTTTTATATTGTTAATACAATTTTTCTTGTGGTTTACAGTTAAAGGATTAAATATCGCATCGAAGAGGATTATAAATGAATTGAAAATCAGCGATGAGTCCTCAAAGTTATAAAAATCGTATAACAGCTAAAATTATGGCATCAAATGGTTACAGTGGTACTGAGCCTCCAGTTAAGGAGCTCAAGAACCATTCATCTCCTTGTGAGTCTTTCAAGTGTATGTGTGTTTAGAGTAGCCACTTTTATTTTTATTTTTATTACCTGCTCCTTTAATATGCAAGTATCACCTCAACTTGTAGACAAACTAATGTTGACGAATATCTTTGATAATTATTGTTTGTTTGTATAACACTTTGAATTTTGTTTTGATTTTTCTTGCTTCCAGTGCACTTGCAGTTTATGCTCCTTCATATGCTTTTTATATATAACGAATTAATTTGTTTTTGCATCGATTGCACTTTATCCGCTTATTGCCCTTTGAAACATATCACTTATCATGATTTCTATTTGAGATAATAAAGCTTTCTTGTTTCATTAGCAATGCCATGGTTTGGTATGGACATTGGGGGCACATTATCTAAGTTAGTATACTTTGAACCTAAAGATATTACAAGAGATGAAGCAGATGCAGAAATGGAAACGTTAAAGAACATTCGACGATATTTAACTAAAAATTCAGCATATGGAAAAACAGGTCATAGAGACACACATTTGCAAGTATGTTTTCTGAATAGAGTATTTGCATTCCATTGCTTAGTATTGCAAATTCTTATTGTAATGTTACATATACTCTTCGCAGATGGATAACGTATGCATCAGAGGTAGACGTGGTACGTTACATTTTATCAGATTCCCCACAAGCGAGATGGGGAACTTTTTAGCTTTAGCACGTTCCAAAGGCATGGCCAATCTTGTAACAACAGTTTGTGCTACTGGCGGAGGAGCCTATAAGTTTGAAAAGAATTTCAAACAAGTAAGATATTTGTTGTTAGAATGCAATTTGATGTACAACTGAGAATATAACTCATGCTTACTTTTTGCAGGAAGTAAACATGAACTTAGCAAAATTTGATGAATTAGATAGTTTAATACGTGGTATGCTTTACATAGAGACAACAAATCCACATGAATGCTATTATTGGTCTCATCCTACAGATGATAGCAAATGTCAGAAGATTCCTTATGATTTTTCTGAACCTTATCCGTTTGTAGTACGTTACATTTCCTTCGTTATTAAATAACATCATGCAACGGTATATGATTAACGCCGCGTGTTATACATATTCTTTGCAGCTTGTAAATATAGGGTCAGGGGTAAGCATATTAGCAGTTTATGGGCCAGACAATTATAAAAGAATATCTGGTACCAGGTGTGTCTCTTTTTCTTAGCGCTATAGATGCAAGATATGCATTGAAGGTATAAAATAATATGTTTATTCTCTATTTAGCCTAGGTGGTGGTACATTTTTAGGATTATGTTGCTTATTAACCGGATGCAATACTTTTGAAGAGGCAATAGAATTAGCAACTGGGGGTGATAATACCAGGGTCGATAAATTAGTTAAGGATATTTATGGTGGGGATTATGGGCCTTTTGGTCTTCCTGGGGATCTTGTCGCCAGCAGGTATTTCATTTTATATACATAAAAATTCATCATTTATTGAATATGTATTAACTTATAATTGTATATATAGCTTTGGGCAGATGAATTCTAAAGATCGGCGGAATGCAGTTAGCAAAGAGGATCTCGCACGTGCAACGCTTGTGACAATTACAAATAATATTGGCTCTATCGCGCGAATGTGCGCAGTGAATGAAAAAATTGAAAGGGTAAAGACGATTTTATCTCGACGTAGTTATGATAATTTATTACTTGATAGTAATATTGACTGGTATTTTTAGGTAGTATTCGTAGGGAACTTCCTTAGAGTAAACCCTATATCGATGAAACTTCTGGCCTACGCTATGGACTATTGGTCTAAAGGAACAATGAAAGCTCTGTTCTTAGAGCATGAGGTGGAACATATATAAAATATTTTTTCACACGAGTGTAGAAAACGTGTGCAATGTTATTTATGTATTTTTTTTCTTTAAGGGTTATTTTGGTGCAGTAGGATGTCTGCTCCAATTTAATGGTGAAACAAACTAAAACTCCTAGGTAGACGAATAATATATATAGCATTCCATTTGATACTCTAACTTAAATGAATCTTTTTCACGAGGATGGTTAAAGAAATATTATTTAAGTTAATTATTTATTTTTGTTATGTAATATTGAATTTCTCAGGAATTATTGTATATGTTGTATATGCAGTTACAATGTTACACTAAATTCTTCAAAAGTGGTCAAGGATATATTACTCTTCAAATCTGACCATCTTTATCACAGTCTTTATCAGCACAGTGTAGTAAATGATTACGTTGAAACGTGTTACGTGATAATTGCATAAAGATTCAATGTGGGCACAAACGTTCTTGCACGAATTTGTACACGGAGGAATTTTAATGGACCAAAAAATGAAGCCTACCGCAAATATTTTTTACGGTTTATCACACAAATCATCCCTAAATAATATGTATAGTTGAGAGTTCCACTTACTGATATTTATTTCATCATTAAATATGTCTCTATTTTTATTTAATTTAAAATTTAATTATTATTTAGCGATTAAGATAGAAGTAAATGTATCTGACGGTGGCTACATTTACAAATTGTTTATGAGCATTTTTTTTTAGCTAATTGAATATCATATGTACTGGATATTTGTCATTAATAAATTTTAAATTTGTATAGATAAGGCAGCGAAATGTAGAGCACGCACGTAACATGTTGCTGAACATTTTTATAGAATGATTTACATGACAAATAATAGAAGTAGAAATTTTATTACAATATTTGTATCATGGTACTTAAAAGAGAAATGTTTTTTTTTAACATTTGTATAAATCTATAAGAATAAAAGAAATAAAAAGAGGAGAAACAAAATTTGTTTATAAACTCATTTTAATGGAAAGCAGTAGAAATTTTCATTAATATAAAACATACTGGGAAGGGAATATCATCACAAATGGGGTTCGCAAGATAGTATTTCAATGCACGTATATTCCATGCATTTAATGTATTTACATTGTTTTTTATATTGCGTAAATATATACATATATTTATAAGTAACTAATTAAAAGTAATAAAATTACTTGAAGTAATAAAATTTTATTGTATCGTACATTGTATGTACTGCGTATGCTACATGTTCCCTAAATATACTGTAAACTTTCGTTACTTAGCAACTACTCTGTCAAAACACTATACAACTTCGTGTTGAAATCATGTAGTGATCTTTATACTTATCTTTGAAATTATTAAATAAAGATATCGGTATTTCAAAATAATAATTGTGATACTTAGTGTTCCATTTATTATTCTTCCCAAATTCCTACATTTTAATTAACATCGATATCGACATTAATTTTTGTGATACACCTTTTTGATTTTAATCCTATAAAAATGGTGAGTCTATCCGTTCTTGATCGCAAATAAAAGTGAACAAATATCGCTTCGTACCTCTACGAGTTTATTTCTTTCTCTAATTTCTGTAGGGGCCGAAAAAGGCGAAAGCACCTGCCACCGTTGATGGAGCAGACACAACGAAAATGAACAGGGAACAATTAGAAGTATACGCTCACAAGATACTTGAGGAGATGGAGCGTGAGCGAGAAGAAAGAAATTTCTTCCAACTCGAACGAGATAAGATCAGAACTTATTGGGAGATTACAAGGCATCAATTGGATGAAGCTCAAGCAACTGTCAGGTATTTCTAAAGATTAGAAGAGAACTCGGTGTACTTAAATTTAATTCATGCCTCTTGTTCGTGAAGAAATAAAGAGCGTGAGAAAGAAGAATTATCGGAGAAACATGAAGCTGAATTAAAATTGTATAAACAGAAAGTGAAGCATTTAATGTATGAGCATCAAAACAATTTATCTGAAACTAAAGCTGAGCATATGGTTGCTCTTAAACTGGCACAAGATGATCATGCTCTTCAAGAAAATGAGTTAATTAAAGATAAGAGGGAGTTGAAACGATTACAAAAAGAACAGGAGTTAGCACATGTTAACGAGTTAAAAGCAACGAAATTGGTACGAGATAAATATCTTCTGTTAGCTGCAGTATGATGATTTTTTAACATGACACTTACTATCTAGCACCACGCGGAAGAAATGGACAAGTTGATAAAACAATTGGAAACCGAAGCTGCGGAATTGGAACAGAAGTATGAACAAAAATTAACGAGTCAGTATGAGTCTTTGACGTTGAAGCATCGTATGGAGATAACTGAAGTGGAAGAGAGAAAAAATACGCAAATCGCGAACTTGATTAAGAACCACGAAACAGCATTCGCAGAAATGAAAACTTATTACAATGATATTACTTTAAACAACTTGTCATTGATAAAGAGTATGAAGGTATAGCAGTTGTCTGTATGAGAAAATTTCGTTAATATTTAGAAATTGAATTTGTAGGATCAAATGGATGAGATGCGAAGTAACGAGGAGCGGATAAAAAAACAAGTACGGGAGTTGCTGATCGAAAATAAAAAATATGCTGCCGATGTCAAGTCGTACGAGGAATCCTTGGCAAATTACACTCGGCAGATGGCAAATTACGAAAAAGATAAACAAAGTTTAATCGTCCGTATCTTTTTCATGTATTAATTACTTTCTATATTTTACAATTCTTTTATGAATTTCAGAACACCAAGAAGAGATTGGCAATAGCGACGAAAGATTACGAGAATTTAAAATGGGAGAACGAAGTGCTGGAATTGCGTTTCGAGAAAGTAAGAATTACACCGAAAATTCTTTCGGAAAATAATTATATTAATCGAAATCTCATTTGTTAGTGTCAATCCGAGAGAGATGAATTGCATTCAAGATTCGTCTCGGCGATACTTGAATTACAGCAAAAGACTGGCTTGAAAAACGTTCTCTTGGAAAAGAAGCTCGAGAAATTGTCGGATTTGTTGGAGCAGCGCGAAGCGCAAATTAGTGAAGTGCTCGCTGCAGCGCAATTAGATCCTATGTCTGTTGTTACGGCGAACAAGAAACTAGAGGTCTGTCTACTCATTCTCTAATTTCTTGTGGAGTTTTCTAAATTCTATATTTCTCTCGCAGAACATGCTAAATAGAAAGAACAGCGCGATACAAGATCTGCAGTACGAATTGGCTAAAGTTTGTAAAGCGCACGACGATCTACTTCGAACGTACGAGGCTAAACTGCAAGAATACGGGATCCCAAAAACCGAGCTTGGCTTCCAGCCGTTAAGATCCAAAGTCATAACTACGAAATTTGGATATGAGCCTGCGGGTCTTGTAACTACGAATCCTTAGTCTATAAGATTTTTACTGTCTTCACTAACGATCAGTGAAATGTAAAAATAATAAAACGAAGATTAATGCAGACAAAAATTGCAGTAACCAAGTCGACGCAGAATATCTTTTATTTCGTGAAACAGGTAAGTCCCAGCGCATCCGTTTTATTTTTTTTACAAATTACATAAAATTATCACAGAATGTACAGAGTAGATCATGTTTTGTGCCTGACAGTTGTATGCTTTTACAATTTTAACTATCCATTTCTATTTAATCTCTTTATCACCTGTAACGCGCCTCCCTCCTGTATATCACATTTCGTTGTAATTGGCAAACAACTGGTAGGCACAATTATTATTTGAAAATGCTTCATATTATAATATATACGTATAGAATTTTATATGTATATAGATATATTAACATATATATTCATAGACATAGACACATTTACTAGACTAATTTATAAAATATTACAAACCGAATATATCAGGTCACGTGGTTAATACACTTTAAACATTTATATTTACACGTATTGTAAGTAATGGAATTATGTAAAATACCTTTCACTCGAGAATCTTTATCTATTGATTTTTTTTTCGGAAACGTTTAATTAAGTGAAGAAATAACTGACCGCTTCGTTTTACACATCCGGAAACATTACACGGTATTTTGTATAGATACAATCTTATTAAGAATGTATACCTGCACGCTTATCAGTAAGTGCGTGTATTATATTTTTTGTAGACACACAATATAATTATACATACGTATGTATATGTACACACATTTCTATACGTATATTAAGTATTTGGCACAATAAGAAATAGAATCACAGTTGAAATCATTGTACATCATAATTGTTACATGGTTTTTGTTTTTGTATATCTGCAAGTACGATTGTATTTTTGTCTTTAAACTTCTAAGCACGTAATGCAATTTAGCTAGATTCAATTTTTTCGATTGTTGCGTTATATCACGGAATAAGTAGTCGAAAAATCATGATCTCGGGAATAATAGTATGAATATCCAAAAACCTGTGTCAACACCGACCACTGTATAAAGTTCTCTCGCAGATTTCTCTTTTTTTTAGATATCAGGCTCAGTTCATTGGTTCGTCGTGTCAAAGCAATACCTCGAATCTATTTTAATTTCTCAGAGCCGCATTGAATATGAATCATAGGTAGTAAAAAAAATAAGTATCTGTTTTTTATTTAGACATTAGTGGTCCATTGTTCCGTTGTATCCTTCTTCTATATTAGGTTCCTACTGTATATTCCTTTTAGAACTATATTATTCAAAGTGCACGGGTTTTCTAACATTTTCCTCGCATCTACTAGTGCCATGATTAAGTGAAAAACTATGCATAGTGTCTCTAAGCAATTATCGGCGTCCCACTCATACCGTTTTGATATAAACTTTGTAAAATATAACGCTACACTTTCATTTGGGTTTTGTCTTCTTTAGATATTATTGAAAAGATACGAGAATAAAACTATCGGAGATAATAAATAACTATGCGTTTGTCGTTTCGTCTGTGTATATATATCGAGATACCAAATAAGAATTCTGAAGGCTCGCACTTAATAAAATATGGCATAGAAAAATTTTGAGCAGTTTCAATTTCGAAAGAAATATCCCCGCGTTGTAAAAACGAACGAAATCGACTCTGTATAAAAAGTATTACCAATAAAGAATTTGTACGTATGAATTATTTGTTGAGATCCGTAGAATATTTTTTGATTTTCGTTCAACTCATTATTCTCCAGTTTGGCAAAACTTCGGCAATCAGTGTAGAAAAGTATGCCGTTACATTGTACACGACTGTTTCGCCCGCGGCCAAAATTGCCCCGAACGAGCCATACGTGCCGTAATCTATAATACTGTGATTGCAAGCCGATAATACCGCGAGGTCCTTCCCGGGGCCTCTCCCATCCATATCGGATACGAATTTGATTCTATGTCGTTTGCTATGCAAATTATACTTGCACCAAACTATGTTATCGCTAGTTACTACAAAGACTACGTTTCTATACTTGCCGATGAAGTAATCCATTGCCCCGATGTAATAGCTGACCGGAGCGGGCCTGACCTTCAACTTTTGCCACAAGTAATCCACGTAATCCGTTCTTCTCACGTGCACGCTCACGAACGTCGGTTCGGACAACTCGAACTCCTCAGCCACTTCCCTCAGTACATTCTCCGCGTAAGCTCTTAAATTTGGCTTAAACGTAAATTCTCTTCGTATATCATCCAACCACACCAGTATCAAGGACCAGTATGCCGCGTGTCTGTCAGTTTAGAAAAAGAAGACACGATAGATGAGATCAAAGAAGTCGTTACAGATAACGATAAAGATCGTATCGATAAATCTGCTCACCTTGGTATAATGATGTTCTGTTCCGTGCTGTTCCACTGTCCCAAAGTGCTTACGACTTGACTAACATCTAAGTAACATCTTCCGATGTAGCTAAGGGGTGGTATGCTGAGATTGACAAAGTATTCTTCGAGGGTTTTCAATATGCACCGTGGCATAAATGGTTCCAGGCCTGTTCTTCTCGCCGTTGCCCATACGGAGGCATACTCCCAGATCTGATTTCCAAGCCTACCACCTTGGACCGCGGAAACAATTCCATCTTTCGGGCATGTGTTTCTCCACTCCGGCGGTATTCTGATGTTCTTCAATGTTGTGCGGCACAGGGCTTGCTCGTAAGTCGAGATTTTTATGTGACGGGCTGGTGGGTTGGATGTGTACATAGGGAACAGGAAGACATGGATGCAGAAGACCACTATCAGAGCAAGAACTATTGCGCTTGCAAGTACATGCTGCTGAGCGTGACTCATTATCCTTTATATACTCCTGTGGTCACTACGTATTCGATCAACTCTTTTTTTTTCTATCTTCTACTGCTTTCTGCTTTATTTAGTTTCTACTCTTCAACTTCCACTAGTCCGGCATTTTGTATCTACAGATGTGCCATGTCCTTTGCTTTTCGTCGTACATCTTTGCAACGATAATATTTAGTTTTATTGAACAGCAGATGCCTCTTAATTGTAAATTGTACATGATAACAGGATGTGGGTTGAATAAGTAATGATGGAAAATAGAAATGATCGAACAGAAAAAGGCTTTTAAAGCATTGATCATTCCTCGGTTTCGCTGTGTCTAAAGTAAGTAGTACAAGTCGATGTTGGTCAGACAGTGAAAAGGACATGGCCTAGCGTACTTTCGTTTAAAAGCTGCTAATTTAGCGAGGTTTTATTATACAAAGCACGGTACATATGTAGATTAAAATTATTATTTTTTTTTAACAAACGTTTGTTTATTTCAAAACTAATAAAATTATATTACATGTCATGTATGGCAGTATAATGTAAGTAGTAGTAACAGGTGGTGATGAGTTTTAAATATTACATGAGCTTTTATACATATGTATATATACATATATACTATATAAGAATAATGTTTACTGTTCGCATAACTCCGTACAGCGAAAATGTACAAAACTGAAGATTGTGAAGAAAAGATACTTACACTGAGGTGTCAAAACAAGGTAGAAATCATGATATAAATTATTCGGAGAAACAAGTACAGTAACAATAAGTCCGAGTTGAACGATCGGATTACGTTGCAGTTAAAAATTATTATCATTATGTGTATTTTAACGTCCACTCACCTGTCCCGAGAAATGATTGGCATCGCATTCGAAACCTACAGCTATTCACAAGGCTTGTCGCTCTATTTCTACCGTTCATGTTTGCCCGTAGAGATCGATCAGTATCTCGTGCATTGACGCTTGTTGCGTATCCACACGAGATCCCCGTATGAAATAAACGTAATTTCGCTCCTTTGATGCGAGTGATCACAGTAAACTCATCGTCCGTGCTAAAGCAACGCGTTGCCTGTTCTCTTCTACGAAACTCGGGCAAACCGATGCTGAACAGTCAACAACGGGTTGAACTCGCATCTCGCATCCCTATTGAAACGGGGGATGGGGGTATGTTATCTTGATAATGACGTCACCGAAACTACGCGTCATCCCCCAAGCTAGTAAACTGTAACCGGGGACTTTGAAGAACGGGTTGGTATTGGTACGCATGACGAGCCCAGTGATGAGAGATTTGAGGAATTTTCCGCAGCGCGGCCAGTTGCGGAATAGTGAACTAATGGCTCGATGAGAGATCCGAGGATCTCTTCATCTGTATTTTTTTATTCTAAAGTCGAGGAGAAGTTCCTCGGATCTCTCATTGAGCCATTAGTTCACTATTCCGCAACTGGCGGCACTGCGGAAAATTCCTCAAATTGGACGAGCCTTCTCCCTCTCACTCTTATGCGCTATCTTACTCTTTCTGCTCTCGTCACCGTTCTAGGCTTCTAGGTTCTGTTCATTTTGTTGACAACAAATAGCTTATGTCAAAGAGAATATTTTTATTCGGCGTGCCAGTGTCATTCGAGTGTATTCGAAGAGATGAATAAATATGTGATAAATATTTAACAACATTGTCAAGTTAACGTACAAAGACGAAGTGTTTTCCACTGTGTTTCTTTAATTTTAAGAATAATAATTTTAGAACACGATGGAGCGAAAAGAAACTCCTCCACGAAAGGTATGTGTACTATTATTTCTTTAGCTTCGTAATGTTGTCTTAATTCTTATTAAATAATGTTTTAATACAGAGATATAGAAGGGAAGATGAGAGAGAAAACAGTCCTTTAGAAACAGATGACGATTATGTTCCTTATGTGCCAGTCAAAGAACGTAAGAAACATCAGTTAGCTAAGCTTGGTAAGCTTGGACAGCTTAAAGATGAAGCTGCTGCTATTATTGGAAAAAGTAGCAGTGAAAATGAAAAGGATGACGCAGATGATGACGATGGACAAGTATGGGGAAGAAAGTCCAACATTTCTTTACTAGATCAGCATACTGAATTGAAAAAATTGGCAGAAGGTACGTGTACATTGTACTTGGTAAGATACTTGATTCTACATTTGCGTAATTAAATATTGCAGCCAAGAAGGAAAGTGCAATGGAGAAACAGCTAAAGGAAGAAGAGAAAATCTTGGAGAGCGTAGCAGAGAATAAAGCTTTAATGGGTGTAGCTGAATTAGCAAAAGGCATTCAGTACGAGGATCCAATAAAGACAAGTTGGAGACCCCCAAGAGCAGTTCTTGCTCTTGGAGAAGCAAGGCACGAAAGAGTTAGAAGGAAGCTCAGAATTTTAGTAGAAGGAGATGATGTTCCACCACCACTGAAAAGCTTTAAGGAAATGAAATTTCATAGAGGCATATTAAATGGCTTGGAGCAAAAGGGTATTGTCAAACCAACGCCGATCCAAGTTCAAGGGATACCTACAGTGTTAGTGTTCTGGCATTATTTTTTATACGATGAAGCAGAACATATTTTAATTTGCTGTTATTATATTACAGATTGTCTGGTCGCGATATGATTGGCATCGCTTTCACCGGCAGTGGTAAAACCTTGGTTTTTGTTTTACCTCTCATTATGTTCTGTCTAGAGCAGGAAGTGGCTATGCCATTTGTTAGAAACGAAGGACCATACGGTATACGTTTACAGTATTTGTTATTTGAGGATAGAAATGAATGAAAATGTATATTTAATTTCGGACTATGCTCTAGGTTTAATCATTTGTCCATCCCGAGAATTGGCCAAGCAGACTTATGATATTATTCGGCATTATACAACTAGTTTACGACAATCAGGCTGTCCTGAAATACGCAGTTGTTTAGCGATTGGAGGAGTGCCTGTATCCGAATCATTGGAAGTTATTAACAAGGGTGTACATATCATGGTAGCTACTCCAGGAAGATTAATGGATATGTTAGACAAAAAGATGGTGAAACTGAGTGTGTGTCGTTATCTTTGTATGGACGAAGCCGATCGTATGATCGATATGGGCTTTGAAGAAGACGTACGAACCATCTTTTCGTTTTTCAGGGTAAATATACTTAATTTCAATAATCTCGCTCTTATAAATCGTTGAACTATATTCAATGTTCTATACAGGGTCAGAGGCAGACGCTGCTTTTTTCTGCAACTATGCCAAAAAAGATTCAGAACTTTGCACGTTCAGCTTTGGTAAAACCAGTGACGATTAATGTTGGTCGCGCAGGTGCGGCGTCTATGAACGTGGTGCAAGAAGTTGAATACGTGAAGCAAGAGGCTAAAATCGTGTACTTGCTGGAGTGCTTGCAGAAGACTCCACCACCTGTACTCATATTTGCCGAGAAGAAGCAAGATGTAGATGCTATCCATGAATATCTATTGTTAAAAGGCGTCGAAGCCGTAGCAATACATGGTGGAAAAGGTAAATGAAATTTTATAGAAACGGTTGTACATGTATTTTTCAAGTTCATATCGAATCTTTTATTGTTTATATAGATCAGGAGGAAAGATCACGTTCCGTAGAAGCTTTCCGCGAAGGCCGAAAAGATGTGTTGGTTGCGACGGACGTTGCTTCGAAGGGTCTCGATTTCGCTGACGTGCAACATGTAATAAATTACGATATGCCAGATGACGTTGAAAATTATGGTAATAAATTAGAATTTTCGTCAATATCTCAAAGCATTAACCGATTAATAAACTATGAATTTTAACGCAGTGCATAGGATTGGAAGAACTGGTCGCTCTGGGCGAACTGGAATAGCCACGACATTTATTAACAAGGCAAACGACGAATCGGTATTGTTAGATTTGAAACATTTGCTTATGGAAGCGAAACAGAAAGTTCCTCCATTTCTGCTGGAACTTTGTTCAGAGAACGAGAAATATCTCAATTTGGGAGGTAACGCTATTCATATCCATATTTTGTTTTTTATGGAAACTCAATTATTACAGAGAATGAACTGTACGCTTTCGTTATATTTTAGACGAACGTGGGTGCAGTTATTGCGGTGGTCTTGGTCACAGAATCACGGAATGTCCCAAACTGGAAGCTATCCAAAACAAACAGGCATCTAATATCGGACGCCGCGATTACTTGGCCAGTAATGCGGCTGACTATTAAAATTACTTCGATCCAAGGATTTCTGTACATATCTTTGATCTTAGGTATTTTGTCGAACAGTTTTGTAAATACAAGTTAATAAATGACTGAAGCTATACCATTATCTACTCCCGCGATGCTTTTATGTTTCGACGATTAATTTGGCAGATACATTTTACGTTTATGTGTTCCAAATCGAAGTGAATAAAAATGTTTGAGGAAGATGAGAAAACTCCCGAGGAGATTCAAGATGAGAAAGAAGCGGCGTTGGAAATGCGGCGAACAGAAATGGAAAAGAAGTCCAAGAAGAAGCGAGAATTACGTCAACGGCATATCGAACGCAAGGAGGCAACCGAGGCAGCCAGAGTGCAACGGGATAAAGAGGTAGCTGAGGCGAAGGCTCGTCAACACGAACGCATGCAGCGATTAGCCGCGGAGCTTTCGTGTCGTAAACGTAAGATGGCTCGTTATATCATTCTACGGTTATTCCATTGATATCACGACACAGATTTCGAGCTCCAAGAGTTTTACAAGAAACAGAAGGAAAGGTCGACCGCGTCAATAGTTACGACTGAAGCGTTAGGAAAAATACAAACGGAACTGTGTAGGCCGAGGAAAGGCGAGGACGTGTTGCCTTCTAGATTATCCTGCCCGTGGAACTACGTGGACGAGTCTGAGATCAAGAAGCACGAGAGAAAAATGAACTACAAGAAAGATCTTCATAATCAGATGATCGACAATCAGCGTAAACTTCGCGAAAAAGAAGAAGAGAAGCATCGGGATAGGAAGATAATGGAGGAGGTCGAGGAGGTCCTACACAGAGAGAATCTTGAGGCGGAGAAAGCGAAAAGGAGTGCTGCCAAGCTGCTGCAAGATGAAAGGGACGCTTTCTTAAAGGCTCGACAGATCTGGAAGGAGAAGAGGAGGGAAGTTCTGAGGCAGGAGTTCGACGAGATTGCACGTATAATCGTTGAAAAGGAAGCTCAGAAAAAGAAGGACGCCGAGGGGAAGGTTTGTCAAAAGATTCATTCATCGTGGATTGAATTTTTACTTGAAAAAAGGAACAAGTTTCCCTTCTTTAGAGTGATACTCGCGCGGCAAAGGACGCCGTGCTGGAAAAGCTGATGGCTAAGCTGATGGAGGAAGAGCGGAAGCGAATAGAACGAGAAGAACTATGTCGCGAATTGTATTTAGCGGAGAAAGATGACGAGCAGTCAAAGGAGATTGTCAAGCAGGCAATACAAAAGAGACGCATCGCGAGAGATCTGCGACAAGAAATGGTAATATAATCATCTCCTGCTGTCAGATCGAACATAAGCACACGATGGATAAAAAATAATTGTCGAAAGGTATGAAATAACAGGCGAGGAATCAAAAGGCTATAGCTGAGAAGAAGGCAAAGGAGGCTGCGATCGACGCTGCTTTTGCTAGATATTTAGCGGATGAAGAAAAGAAGCGGTTGGCAGATGAGAGGATGAAAGAGCAGACACGTCGACAAAATGGTACGAAACGGTTTACAGAACGTGTGAAACGTCAAGTATACATTTTTCCTCCTCTTAGTTACTCAATACAGAAATGAATTACGGGAGATGATGGCGGAGCAAGAAATACAACGCGCGAAGGCAGCCGAGCTTTTGCCGATGGAAGCGGGACCGTTCGGGACTGAGATAAAACGTAAAGTGAAATGCTACTCGGAATCGACCATTCAAACGTTCAAGTCTCAAGAAGCTAAGACTGATTTGTACAATTAGAGTGTGTAACTACATCTGGTTTATTGGTATACAGATATATACAACGATGCGGCGAAACGTCGCCCTTGTGGCTCTTCGTCGTTTATACAAAGTCCGTGTAAAAATACAGCAGCCCCATCTTACATGGGATATTAATGTACTTGGTAAATTAACAGTCTCGCCTCGCGGGTGTCCGGAATCGAAAAATCGGACGGGAATAGCTCTAAACTAACGAATTCTGCCGATCGGATTTTTCTTGGCAGTCGAGGCAATCTCTCGAGCGATCTCTTCTACCCTTCACCCCCTTCCCGTTCGCGACTTGGTTCCAATTTGATATCATTTTTAATTCGTGCGTTTTCCATTTTCAAACAATTTCATAACGGAAGGAGGGGTTTAAGTAGCAAAATAAGAAGCACCCGAGCGTTAGGAATGACTATGAGTAAAAACGTTAGTTTTCCGGGTGACTGGCTAGTCGCCATAGTCGCTTAAGAATTAATTGCGATCGATCGATCGGTTTTTATAAATGTCAACGAGTAAATGAACGTCTATTGTTAAAACGGCATATAATAGTTCGTGAAATAAACTCGTCGAACGTATTCCTGAGATCGTGTGAGAAATTCTTTTATACGTACACGTACTCGCGATCTCACGAGTGATCGCGAACATTTTCAAATTGAATATGCTGATATAATTTCTCTACTGATTTTATACCTTTGATGCTTTTTTTATACCTTACATGCTACTTGAAATCTATACCTTCACTCATCGCATCATTTATCGTTGAACGGCTCTGACCTATGGCTCTTTTTATCAGTGAACCAGATCATGTGTAATGAGTCCGTTAAATGTTACGATAAAATAACAAACGAATCATCTAGGCGACATGGCCACTGGCTCAGAACCGGTGAATTCCACGAGTTTTAATACAGATTGGTCTTAAAAGTAAAATCACATTTCCTTAGACAACCCATTTGCCTACATTGACTTGCTATTTCATTCAACTAACACGACTCTACGTGGCTTTTTAATCTCTTCCCAACGAGAAACTAACGGAAATTGATAAGAAACGCTTAACAAGATCGAGAACTGCAGCCGCACTAGTCGATTCTTCTTTTCTGCTCAATAAATAGTACTTTCTATTCAATAAAACGGTCTTCGCTAACTAATAATCGCTTAGATAGTACATTAGGCCAATGGGTTAATTAAATATATTAATCGCTTGCGGATCGTAGCAACCATCCGCGCGCGATTGCTAAACGTGTATATGTAAAAGTAAA
>SHCU01000015.1:613342-624644 GCA_004307685.1 Ceratina australensis
CTAATAATCGCTTAGATAGTACATTAGGCCAATGGGTTAATTAAATATATTAATCGCTTACGGATCGTAGCAACCATCCGCGCGCGATTGCTAAACGTGTATATGTAAAAGTAAAATCACATGTTCTTATGATTTAAGTACACGTACGTACGTATGTATACACAAAAGCGGTTGTTTTTTTTGTTCATGTGTTCGCAGCAACGGGCAAAATACTCTATTTGTTTAATCGGAGGCGGGCAGACGAAGCGTTTTTCTTCCATGTTCTAACTTATGGCAGTATCCATCGCATAATTCTTAATGAACAACGAAAAAATAGATTTACCCGTCTCCGTTATTTAATATTAACGTCCCGGTGGTGAACGGGAGCACAATCGTCATTCGAAACACATTCTATTCTCTTCTCACAAGTATCAAGAGTTCCTTCCATCCCGTGTAATACTTGTGATTAAGTGGGATCTTTCAGGGGATGGACCAAGATAACAAGAGTATTTGAAGAAAGATAGAGTATTCAAAAAACAACATTATCTTTACGGAATGGAATGATTCGAAGGAACTTAAGACTCGCGTTGGACGCAACAAGACTTACAAAGCGATTCGGGAATGTTTTATGGGCACGGAATCGTCACGATATTGACTAACAGCACCGTAGGGTATTAATGTAACGATGACCATCGTAAAAACTTAGCGAAAGAACGCGTAATTCTCGTATCCTTGTTTTTTTTTTTATACAGTCTCAAAAATATAAATAGTTCAACGAGTTTTATCATCACTCACGCACTGGAAAATGTAAATGATCCGGCAAGGCTTACACCGCGGTTACGTAGGAATTGCCGGCGAATAGGAACCATCAGAATAGTACGTTAGATTAACTGCAGGTGCAAGCAAACAAAATGGGCAAACGATCATTGCAACAAACTGAAAACAGCAGACTAGTTTTGTTACTTAATAGGATTTACGCCTTTTGCTTAGAGGGAACGTTGTTCAACTTTCCGAATGTGTACTGTCTGCTGAGTTCATGTTCGTCTCAAGATTATCGTTGCCAGGGAAATTAAAAAAAATGCTTTCTCTTTGCGACTGCGAGATCCCCTTTCTTCCCAAGTTTCCGAACAGCGGTGTACGATAGGCACGACATAGTAACAGTTTTAAGTATCTCTCTCATTCGCTCTCTCTCTCTCTCTCTCTCTCTCTCTCCTTTCTTATCGTTTCGAAAATACGATAACACATCACGCTAAAAACTCGCTTCTTGCAGCGATCGAACGCTGATCCCTGAACTGTGTAAAGCTGCGATCGCAAATGAATCGTAATCAAGTGCTTTCGAAGAGAAAACAAGCAAATCACCACGTACGCGCGTACACCTATGCGCGCTTGAGTCTTTCTTTCCTTTAAGTGAATTTGGCCCCTTTTCTTTGGAAGAAGAAAAACTTGGCTTGGGTCGTTCGACTGCTAGCACTTCCATCGTTTTTAATGATCGATTATTATGCGATTCACGGCGTGAATTATCCTGAACGCACGACACAAGATTGTCGCCTTAATTACTAGGAAGACGTGAAAAAGAGCGAAAGCGTATGCCGTATGTGTATATATGCGTGTACTTCTCGGTTACACATACCCGTAAAAAAATAAACTCCAGCACTGTAGAACGGAAGAAGCTCACCCGGGGTTGCGTTCACGAGAACACGTTCACCAGTCATTTGACTACAGTTTCCACTTCACCAACAACGATCGCCTCTTTTTTGATTCTTCACTCGGTGTAATGTCTTCATCCCAATGGACAATTCTACTTGTCGTCGAAACCGAGGCTGAAACCACGGGATGGCATATA
The DNA here is from genome assembly GCA_004307685.1 of Ceratina australensis. NCBI lineage: Eukaryota > Metazoa > Arthropoda > Insecta > Hymenoptera > Apidae > Ceratina > Ceratina australensis. The sequence goes on from SHCU01000015.1 coordinate 615,165, forward strand.
AAAGGTTTTCGCGACCTCGTTGGACGGGATTCCATCGATACAAATTAATTCCTACAGCGATTTTTTCTAAGCGAACTCGCGGTATCCTTCGTTCACCGTCACGTGTCCGAGAAGAGGAACTCGCTCTCGGACAATAACACTTCTAGATCGGAAGGAACGGTATGGAGATCAGAATTGGCCGGTTCAGGCATATCACTCGCACTATTACCGATTCCCGTAGGCGCTATCTGCCTGGCCCTCCCAATTCTGACTCTATCCTTTTTCTTCGCAGTCCTCAGAAGAACACCGGTCCTCGGTAATTTAGGCCTGCCGTTGGCATGCGTCGTGTTCGGCAACGCGGGAACCTGCGCGACCTTATCCGATTTCCGTAGTTTCACACTGAACCTGAATGGCGGTTTGTATACCACTTGTAACTTCGCTCTTTCCTTCCTCACCCCTTGAGAATTAATCGGTAGCTTCTGTGCCTCTCTAGTCTCCGTCGCTCTGGTCCTCGAAGTTGCCTGAAGCCTGGTTGTAGGCAGCCTGGGTCCAGCGCTGGTTAGACCCACAGGAGTAGATTTACTCTTCGGTAGACCAGCCGCGTTCGTTCTTGCCGTCTCCGGACGACACTGAGAAGATGCCAATAGCCACGAACGAACTTTGCTTTTAGGGTCAGCGTTCGGTTCCGGTTCTTTCTCGGCTTGAATCGCGGAGTAGTCTATCACTTCTTTCTTGTGCTGCTTCTTACGTTTCCTCTTCTCATCCGCATTACTACCGCTCGCGTTCGCGTTCGAATTTTGCTTGCTCGCAAAAGTTTTCTTCCGTTTGTTATCCTGAACCACTGCTGTCGCATCTGCCGATCTCTTTCTCGCGAATTCTTCAGAAACGTTCCCGGACGTTCGTTTGGATTGCGACTGCGGCTGCTGCTTCTTCTTCTTCGAGGCATCCTTGACGGATTTCTCGTTGCCATGACTATCCTTATGCTTCCGATGCCTCCTCTTTTCCCTGACCTTTCTGCTGAGCGGCAGCTTCGCGCGCACAGCCGGCGGATGAACCGTGACCCCCTCCGTCCCCTCTGGAGGAAGACGCACCGTTTCCGTCGTTGAGCTGTGTATTATTGTGACCGACTTCAGCTTCAGATCCGGTTGTTTGCCCAGCAACCGCATGCTCGCCACCTAAATTAAAAAACAGAGTTATCGATCATCAAGCGTGGTATAATAGTCCCGTGCTACCAGTACCGGATACGCAATTTACGGCGATGGTTTAATAAAAGTTAACTACGATACAATTTGAATTTACGTTTGCGTCTTTAAATACATGAAGGATTTTAAATGATCCAAATAGCGGTGAACGATAACTAGCGGATAAGAGAATCTACGTTCACTCGTCCCCAGACTTACTCTCAACACGTTTCGTATTCGCGCGTTTCCTCGATCGTGTCTGATGTACAAGTACAGATTGTAATAAACGTATCGTTATTAAACAATATCGTTACGAGAAGAGTACATGGGACAAGAAATAATCGTCCTGGGTAGTGATACTAACCAGTAAAGATACAGCAGCCAAGATGATCAGAGCGGCCGCGTACCAATGGTCAATGATCCAACGACGGAAAGTGGCTAGGCTCTCGTCGGATAAAAGAAGCTTTCTTAAAGTTGCTAAAGGACCGCTTGGATCGACCTGCACGAAAAGATTTGTTAAATAAAACTGCGGCATTCATAGGTTCGTTGATTTTTAAATTCCGGACGAACCTCTCGACATTTTTGGAAGACGTCACAGTACCCGTTGTAGTCGTTACACGGAGTCCCCGGCTTCGAGAACATGTCCGGTATATCGTAGGGCGGGGAGTTCCAATCGAAGGATGACCTATCAACGAAAGATTGATCATCAATATATCTATTTTTAACGTCACGCATGCACAAACGAAAGACCACGGTTAATATCGTACAAGCAAGGCTGATTCTCTCCGGGAAGACGGCAACAGAGCTCGCAAGCCTTCGTCGACGGATCATTTGGCCCCGGGATACACTGGCAAGATTCCAAACCGTATGCAAGGCATATACTACCCGTACACTCCTATAAAACAGAGAAAAAAAAATAATATACCGAGCAGATTTTCCACCCCTGCTCGAGTCTCGTCTACTTACCCCCATAAAACAAACAAACTCTCGATTGCAGATTGTCTTGTTGGGTTTGTTGATGGAGGGAGGACAATAAGGCGTCCTACCATCGCAGAAACTCGCGTCGCGGCACCCGTTATCGTCCCTGCACTTGTCTCCGAACTTCAATTTGCACTCACCGGTGCAGCAAGGACCCTGAGCGGTAATAAGAGATTTTCAAAACATTCAGAAAAATGAGGGGAAAACATTTACGTACTTGACTAGGACTGCAGATGGATTCCGGTGTCAACGTGCAAGGTGTCTCACCCGCCGGTGGGTAACGACGCTGCGGGAAGCAACAGGAATCCCTGCAATCTTCTTCCCATCCGCAATCGCACTCTTCACCCTCTTCGACGACTCCGTTCCCGCATAACGATACTTGCGGTTCTACGCAAATAAGATTTTTAAATACATTCTAAACGAACATAAAGACAAGTCAACTATAAAACTTGGAAATGAAGTCCCGTTTTATGAAGAGTAGCAGTTAGTTATGCACCGTCGATCCGTCTATTTATCCGGTCTATAGTCTTCAAAGTTTGCGTAGGAAGTGCAATAAAAATGTAACACGCGCGTAAATAGTTCTCGAGAAGTTTCGACTGTAATTCGAGTGGAGTAGGCGTTTGAAAATACAAAGGGTATGATGGGCAATGATGTTGACAGAGAGCGGTTCGATATGAAGAGACATAAAAATAACGAGCAATAGAAACTGACCGGTAAAGCAACCCTTCGGAGAACGGGCTTTGCTATTCAAAACTGGGTTTATGGCACTCAAGCTACACGGGCTGAAACGATTATTGTTACGCTTGTCGCCGCTGGTAGCACGAGCGAACATAATGAAGTTTCCATCCTCCCCGCCGGGTGTGCATTGTTCCGGATCGTGCTGAAACAAAGTAAAGTGCCGGATGGTGTTATACGCGTCGGTATATATCGACAGTCCTAGAAAAACAGGCTAACGTCAAACTCCCACATATCCTTGTCCCTCCTTTACGGTATAACGCGAAAAACGCCTGTTCCAGTAGTATAGACAGGTAGCTGTATGTCATCCGGAAGCGTGAAAGTAAATTCGGGCGACCTACCGGCGAACCAAAGTTGTGGCCGATCTCGTGGGCCAAGGTGACGTGAGAAACTGCGGGTGGTACGTGCTTGCCGTAATTCAGTAAAGTCACTATTCCGGTGTTCAGCGACTTCATGCTCCCGCGATAGTGCTGCAAAGTTCACCGGATCATACATTTCATCGTCAGGGTTTTCGCTCAGCTTTCATTTCGTAACCGAGCAAAGTTTTATCAGCTCGGGTGCACGATGCGATTTGAAAGTTACTAACTACATTATTATCCGAACACGAAAAATCTTTTACAATTTGGCAACGAAGATACAAGCGTTCGAGATGATATTTTGCGATTTTTCGCGCATGATACGATTCGGAGTATGAAATCTGCAATTTATACGGGTCTATCTCTCGCGAAAGGGTTGAGCGCCCGCGCGCTGGTTTAAAAAGTTAGGAAAACAAACTCACCCCGTTCTTTTCGCAAACACCGCCGGCGTTTTTCAGGTCACCTGTCCAAGCGAGGCCCAGCGTTCCCATCTCGAAGTCCCGGTACGTGAACATGTAAGCTAAGCAGAACGCGTCGTAATCCTCTTCTGCAATGAACAAGAACAGAGCCAGGGATTTGTAATCATTCTGGGTGATCGATCGGTCAGATGCTTTTTTTTTATAGTTTTTCGAGCGCGCAACAATCGACTAAACGGCTACGAGCGCGGTACAACAAGATTTATTTACCGGAAAACAGTTCGAGATATTTTTCCACTCCATAGTTGCCCGGGAATCGATAATTCGGATCTTTCAATGCGTTCTCGCTGTGTACCTTTACGCGTTTTATCATGAAGCTGATGTTGTCGGGTCTTCCGTCCTGGTTGAAATCTACCAACAACGATAAATCCGTCTAATTCTCCAATCTGGTTGCTTCAATCGACTTTAAATATACGCTATACATTAAATAGTACCAATTGTATTCGGTCTTCATACAAATATTCTCATGGATGTACAGAGACAGCAGTTTAACACTATTCCTACCAGGACCGGTCAAATGACCGTTGTTAAATGGTAGGAATAATGTTGAACACTATTCCTGGTAGGAATCGTGTTAATAATAAGTAGAAAGTATCAGTAAACAGGAATGATTTTCAGCAGACACGGGTTTACTAAAGTTTTACCGGTATGTTTGTAAATGGAGTTGACCCTCTGCACGTGTCTCGTCATCACTTCGATGCAAGCCTCCTCCGTGCCGTATCTCGCGAAAAACTGATGATCCGCTTGTAGGTAGAGCATGCAGGTAGTTTTCCGTGGGTCGACGGTAGCACGTTTGTGCAAATGTCTGGCGATACGATCTCCGTCGCTCGTTCTGGAAACGAGTAAACGGGGTGGGACTAGAGACTCGTGAATTTCTTACCGGCGCACCGGATAAACAGCTTATCCCGTGCGCGCGCGGTGATAGTAGTAGCTTCCCTCCCGCGATATCATAAAAATCGCGAGATGGAGAAAACGAAACGCGGCCGTCCGTACAAACAATTCCACCGCGATTTTCTCTACCGTTTCCCGACACTCACATTTCCATACGTGCCGCGGTCTTCTCTCTCGCCGACGTTAAAACCCGCGCGCCGGAGTTCTCCTTCGAGTACAGAGCCTGCCTCTCCCCGAGCAACGGTTCGTAAAGAATCCGCGAGTCGTTCCTGCGGCTGTCCCTGGAAATAAATAAACCAACGTCTGCACGGCTGCGAGGTGAAACCCGGCGAAGGTTCGATAAACCTAATAAAAAATTAGCTGATCGTATTAAAACCAGGCTGGGTTTTATCGTATAAACGTAAGATCGTCGGAAACTGTAGCGGCAAAGGGTCCACGAGGTCGGTACGCGCGAGATTAATTGGCAACGATTCGTCCGGGAATGTTTGAAGACCCGCGGTTTAAAGCTCGTTATATCACCTCGAGGCGAAGCTGCCACGTGTGTACATACGTACACCCGGCGAATAATGCGTCGCCGGAGAAATTGCTAACGAAATTAGCACGTGGAAGGAGCAGCCGGTGTGGATAGTTGATAAACCTCAGACGGTACAGACGTTCGGAGCAACGGGGCTTGTCTCTCGTTAGATCCATTTTCGTCGTTGGTTAACGTAACACGATTTGCCCGGGCTGTTTTAGAGACGTTATCCTGTTACATTAACGAGCGACCGTCTGCGACACGGCGAGGCGATGCGCGCCTCGAGAATCTTTACCATTTCCTATAATTTAACCCTGAACCAGGTCGCAGGCATACAGTTTGAACGAGCCGACAAATACTGTTACCCAAGACAATTTTTTATCCAAATTTAACGCGCGGTAATCGAATAGCAGCGGACGAAGAGGCGTACAGATCTTCGATGCGTATAAAATGAAACGCAAATGCTTTTTCCGGGGTATGCATCCGCTGACATCATTAGCCGATGAATCACATGATTGGAAGGAAGATACTCACTTTTCCTTGAAATCGTGAGATGCAATCTGATGCAAATGATGACTAGCGCAAGGCAACGTTCTCCGTGGCGTTAACACGTCCGAGGCTCGGTAAGCTATGCTGTGATACGGCGGGGAGGTGTCCTCTTCTTTGTTCAAGTATCTGTTCGTCGGTTCGATGTAGTATTCCTCGAAACCGGTGACGACAGTCCCGTCGAACAATCCGTCTTCCGTCACGAGCCCTTGAACCACGGCATTCTCGTCCTCTGCGAGCACATAGCAATTATTCGATTAAGTAAAAAGTTCGTAATATTAATTTTAGAAATGCGACTTACGTTGCACTTTTTTTTTTATTTTATTATTTCAATATTTTCCTATAAATGGACGAAGGTCTAATTATGTATGATTCTTCTGAATTGAAATCGTTTTTATTTTAATGGAACATCTTGTAAAAAGACGATCAAGCTTCGGGAACCGAGGGAATTTATCGGTGCGGGTGGATCGACGTTTTTATCCGTTCCGTTGCAACGAATTGGCCACGGTGGCTCGCGTTATTGACGTAATATCGTTTCTTTCCCGGGGAAGTATCACAGCGTCCCGGGGAAAATAAGCGGCACGTTGGGGAATTTGTTTTCCGCGGCAAGCGAAAATATTTTTTACGGTGCTGCGCGCTCGAACAACACTCTCGGCGGTCACGAAGAAGACGCAACTTTTTACGGTTTCACGGTTCTAAAAATTCGTAACGAAACACTAGCTGGATTCGAAATAGGAGAGGAATCTTTTATTTCTGAACTCGATTTGGAATCTAATTTATACTGTCCATACCTTTCGAAGAGTTTGTCTATTTTTAGATTGTGATTTCAATCACCTGACCAGAGAATTGAACTTTTCGAGCTTGTATTTCTTTGGAATAGCTCTCTTCTTTCGGCGGTTGGCTTTCACCGCGTCTCGCTTTATTAACATTAAAAGCGACGAGCGAGTTTGTACGTGTAATCGGCTGTTCGCACGGAAATCGAGCGAATCGTCCTCTCTATTTAGATTCAGAGAACTCGCCGGATAACTTCGTTCCGCCCTGGCCCTCGTCGACGGCTCCGCTTCCGGTTGAAGCGATAGATTTCCGAGGCAAACTCTCGGAATCGAAAATTGTCTCGGGGTGAAGCGAACGCGAAGCAGCCGGGTGGGAACAAAACGGGACAGACGGTGGGAAAGAAGAGCGGAGGGAAGCTATCCGTTTCCGTCATAGCCGTCGTCTTCAACGGGAATTACACCGTTTCGACGATTTCATAATTTCCGGACGCGGGTTTCCTACCCCAACGGCCTAAAGGCTGCGAAACTGGGTCGTCGAACTTCGTCTTCCCGCGGAAAATGAACTTGGAGATTTTTAATCGTTTACGTGGTAAGGAGAAGCGAAAGGTAAAACTGGTGTTCGAAAAATAAAAGTCGAGAGCACGTGGCGCCGCGCCATACTCTTGACATAATTCACTCTAAATGGTTCCCAGCCCCATCCCTTTTTTATTTTCTCCTTAACGGCGGTCGTTCAGCAATTACTCGGACGTTTCTCATAATTAATCGAATGATACACGACCGCGGGTACCGTTTAATTTACCATTTTTCACCGGGCCCGGAAAGAAATCCGGCTAATTGCCGATTACACGCGAAAGACCGAATTCCTTCGACGACCTTCCTACGGGAAGAACAAATGAATTATCCCGAGGCTTTTCCCTGCAATTAAGTGTTTTAAATCCCTCGACGGGAATCCGGGACGGATAAATTCACCCCTCATACTAATCGATACCCCCCCGCGTCGAACAGAGGAAACGATTGAACAAAGGGTTTCACTGCTCAAACGATCCAGCTACCTCTTGATGCGGAACTACGACCGGATGAAATTACCATTTAAGCGAGAATCGAAAATTTCCCCTTTCGATGCCGACGCTCGACCGGCGAGAAAGACACCGAGGGTAAAAAGGGATGCTCATTAGCCGCTGCGTTACAAATTCTGCTTCGGTACCGTCGTCGCGTGTCGTAGCTGCTTATTATCGTCGCATGCGTGGCATGCGCATCAACAATAATCACATAGACGATGCGTACGATAATATGATTTTTGTTACATGATTCACGTTCAACGCTCGTAATGACACGTTTGCGGATACAACGCGAGGATGTATATAGGCGGTCGAAGAGGACGCTTATTAGCCGGAGAGGCAGATCGGTGAAAAAAATGTTGCTGCGGATTTCGATCGGAAAACGGATCGCGCGTGTTCGTTTTTTCGGAGCACATATTGAACTCTGCCGCGTAGCTTCCACCGTGAAATCCATTTAAAACGAACGTGCCGCGCACGAAATGGTTTATGAAACGATATCGTTAAGTCTTGCACAAGTTTCTCTCTCTCTATCTGGCCTCGGCTCGATTGGACTGCCCGTCGGTTTACACATAGTCGATACCATTCGTTCCGAGCGAAAAATAACAGACCCGTGTACCACGCGGACACGCGATCTGAAGAGAGAGGGGGATTCGGGTTCGGTAAAAAGAGGAGAAAAAATCGTCGCGGGAGCGCGTCGAACCGATATTGAGATTACAAAGAGTACCGTTCGTTATTTAATTCGGGCAGTATCGCAGCCAGACTATACGTACGAGCGTGTCGATTGCAAACGATCACCGACTCGATATTCCGTATTTTCATCGACGCTGGAAGGGGAGAAGTTGCTTAATGCTCGAGTAACTCGCCTCGAGATCATCGATAAAGCCAACCCTCGTATTCCCCGAGCAGCTTTTATGACTTTATGAATTTCTATCCTTTCAACGAATTATACTCCTATATAACGAGCATTCGTTTGAGGAAAAATTGATAGCCGATCATTATTCAATTGCGAGCGTGCCCCTCGGGGATCGATCAGATGAATTAACGTCGGAGCTAATTGTAAGAGCGCAAACGCATCACGCGTACAATCTGATTGTACGTCGCGCGATCGTTATCGATATATCCGATGATTAGTATAGATATATATACAAAAATCAATGATAAACTTCTATAAACTTTCCTTGTCGTTACTTAGGAAATCTTATTTATGAATCTTAAACTGTACAGAGTAAAATCAACCCCAGACCGGACCCTATGAGATCATGCTTTCGAGAAGGAATTCAATGGACATAAACGCATTCTCATGCCATTGAAACCTAGCGATAACGTCTACACGGAGAAGCATCTCTTAAGCATGAGACATAGGACCGATCTGGTGACAGTTCACATTTGGCAGCATACGAGAGAACACCGTTATAATTAAATCAAGTTTTCTTTCGTTCCACGTCCAAGTATTCCTGCTTCCCTTAAAACCAACAATTAGCACGTGGAACTTAAATTGTCATCGCCGTACCCCGAAACACGCTTTCTGATCTTATTATTTCGTCAAATCGCATTACATTTTACTTGTAATCTCGCCTCTATCTTATTACTTCTGTTTATCTTGCTGCTTCTGGTCGCCAAGCTTTTTCACCAGGTTTACGTAACGCTTTTATAACAAAAAAATTGACGCGCAGCTTTCATCGAGTTGCGGTAAGTCAAGTATTAAAAATTCACCTTCTCAGGGACGTTAAGCGTAAGAAGTCTTAAGGCGGCGTGGTGTAAGTCTTCGCAATTCAATTACAACCGACTTGCATTACGCAAAAAAAAAACAAGGCTGCTGAGGAGGAAAACAGAGGAATCGAGCATTCTCCCGACGAAGAGAAACCTAAGTGCGGTATTGTCACTGCTATACCGATTGTTTTGTCAAATGTTGTGTCCAATCGTTACATGAAATATCGCGACCAATTAATATATGAAATATCGTATGAATTTTTTTTTATGTGAATGACCGTTG
>SHCU01000015.1:625606-650641 GCA_004307685.1 Ceratina australensis
AATTACAACCGACTTGCATTACGCAAAAAAAAAACAAGGCTGCTGAGGAGGAAAACAGAGGAATCGAGCATTCTCCCGACGAAGAGAAACCTAAGTGCGGTATTGTCACTGCTGTACCGATTGTTTTGTCAAATGTTGTGTCCAATCGTTACATGAAATATCGCGACCAATTAATATATGAAATATCGTATGAATTTTTTTTTATGTGAATGACCGTTGAAACCGTGGCGGTGAGAGCAAATCGATCCACGTCTCCTTATTTTCCTTTTATAGAAAATGACGGAAGGAGGTTGGCGAAAGGTCCCCGGAGATTGCCAGAGGAATCGTCGAGTTACCCTCTTTCGTTCGACTTTTGTTTCCGCCTCGTCGCCTCGAACGTCGACTAATTCGAGCCAATTTCAGTTTCAATCCATTTGCATCACGCACTGTCAGCTACAACAGGTATTAACACGCTGACACCGATGCGCAATAATTGACGGGGTGTTTCGTAAAATGTTTGATTCAATGATTCACGCAGCGTTTCACGGGATTGACGGAATATTTGATCAAATAATTCGCGCAGCGATTGACACTGCGCGGTTAAAAATAAACGGCAGTCACGGGGGAAGAAACGTGGACACGGTAAGAAAAGAATAATCGCCCGGGGGAAATTAGATTAAAGCAACGGGTTCGTCCGCGAATTCTTTAAAAACTCCATTCCCCGGGGATCGTTTCGTCTGGCGTGAAATTATTTTTCCTGGCCAGCGGAATCGTGTCCCCTGTAATGCGATTAGCGTGGAATCGAGTGGTACCGAAGAAGGGATGAAATGTCCTAGAAGAATGCGTAACTGAATATTAAGCTGGGATCGAGTTAAAAGAGAACGGAGCGGAATACGAGGTTAGGTGTCGGTGCTACGCGAGCTTTAAAAGAAAGCCCGGCTGAATTTGCTCGCTCACCTAATACATAATACAAGGAATAGTCCGTGTAGCGGTGTCTATTCGTCTTGTCTCTGGCAAATTTCGAGAGTTTCACCGTTGAAAGTGCAAGATAAACGATAATATTGTGCAACCGCGCATAATCAGCCAGGGAATAGGAACGAAAAGAATAGAGTGAGAGTCTCCGGCGGGCAGGATGCAGCCAGGGAACTGTTTCAAGGATAACTAGTCGAATCGGACATCCTCGGAGAAGTTTTGTCACGGTCTCCGCGACAACATCGTGATTTACGAAGCGAAGAGATTACGAATTTCGAATTTACATTTGCATTTTTCACGCGCCGGATATAATTATTATTTGACGCGCTTGACGCACACGGTTCAAAAGAAAATTCCATAAACTTAAGTGCACGTCAGGGATTTCCGAATTCCGCTTGAAACTCCGCGGAGAACAAACAAATTCGTTATGTATTTTACGCTATTAATATTTGATGCAACGGCGAACAGACAGCGGAATGTGGTACAGTTTAAGTCGTGCCTGGAACAGCTTGTATACCTCGGCGCTGCTACTCTATCGAGTGTCTTGAATTGCGGGCCGTGGCACGTTCATTCGCGTTAAAATCAGCTGCAAACTCTTCCCGCCTGGTAATTGACCTATTTCTCTGGGGCCAGGCCTCGACGCAATATTCTAGTTGAAGTAACTCCGACGGGAGACCGGACTCCGGTTAATTCGCTTTAATTCGGGTATCCAGGATCTGCTTACTATTTCTACGGCTATTCAATATTCTATTTTGCGGACGAGGTAAATCTCCGAGAGGATCTTGTTAATTTAAGTCGACTCAGATTTGGGCACGGGAACGCGAGACGGTTCTCTTGCGAAAATCGTAGTGACAAGGGTCTCGTTCGATCGACGCGCAGAGAGCTCCGCGGTCGGATAAGAAATTGCGATCTATGCGCTCTGCTCGTGCCGATGATACGACTGTCAGACACGATAGGATTTCGGATTTTATACCAGTTTTAGAATTAATAGTCCTTCAATGATGAAAATTGAAAAGACAAGCGGATAGAGGTGTCACAGTAGAACGTGTTCACACAGAGAAATTTGAGAGCATACGAAATGTCCGGTGTGAAACACGGTGTAATGTTTCGAGCGCGAGTTAAATTTTTATTTAAATTTCATCTCTTTGTTGCCGTTGTAAAATATGAATTTGCATGAACATTCGCGTTGCGGTTCAAAACATTTAATTGGAACTGGTTTATTCGCTTAATCCTACCAATTTTTTTTTACTGAACTTTTATATTCTCCGCGTGTGGCATTACAGAAAAGTGAATATTCGCATGACGCGGTTATATAGTAATTCCGGTAGCTATTGAACTCGCCAATTTTTGACTAATTGGATTCTGTCGGACGAGATTCGGGCAATTATTTAGACTGCTTTCAGTTATTACACGGCACAAGCGGAAACATCTGGTTCCATCGAGTCGACGCGTGCAGGACGGCCTGAAGTAAGATCTCCTGACTGCATTTAGAAATCGCTGCTGGTAAAGCTACATGAAGTTGAAAACGAAGGAATAATCGATCCATCTCCTTTGATTAAATTCGTCGGGAATTCGTTATTACGTATCCGGTTCCCCAGCGGGACGGGTGCCACACCGGGTCGAAGAAGAAAACGCGCCCTTAATTAAAACCGTCCCAGACGTCGGTTGGTGCTCTCGCTAGCGAGAGCAGGTCGTCCGTAAACTCCGCGAGAAAAAGAATAATCATCCCCTTTCATTTTCAATTAAGAGCCTACGAACGGAGATATCCTATTCCCACGGCTAAATACGAATTATTGGGATCCACGGTCTAATTTCATTTTATTCAGTGCCTCGAAGTTTCGGCCGGGAATCGAAACGGGAAAACGAATGGAACAGAAAAAAAAAGAAAAAAGAAACGAAGAGGAAGAAGAAACGGTGGATATTCGAAGGGTGCAGGGCCGATCATGAGAAGAGAGGCGAAAAGAGTGAGCAGCGCGCGATTGAGAGGAAACGGAAGAGAGCGAGGCTGGATGGTGTGCAAGCAGAGGAGCTTTCAACCGGCCGCTTTTACGGAGAAAAGCTCTGGCGCTCGTTAGTGGAAAAATCCAATTTAACCCGGGAACAGTTAGCGGCACCGGGGCCGGTCGGAATCGCGAAAACTCCCGACAATACGTGTCGCGTGCGCGACAAATACGCCTCTGCCTGTACCGTAGCCCTCCCCGTTCCCGCCGGCTCCGCGCACAAATATGCCCAACGAACTTGTTTTATTGATTAACAATCGAATTACGCCCAATCGGCGATGCATTGATTTGAATCATCGCCGCGCACGGTTTCGCGCGCCCCGAGTGTTTTAAAACTGGCCACCGCTCTTCGACCTTTTTTTCAACGCTCTGCACGCGATTCTTTTTAATTAGCCATAACCCCGGGAAGGAAGGTTATTTAATTTGATCCGGTATCGACGAGCCGCACGGCCTTTCCATCGAATTAACAGGGCTGGAAAAAAGTAATCGTCGCGCGAGTCTCGCTCCCGCGCGTCTTGGCGAGTCGACGACGGATAATTTCATTTTCCCCTACTCTTCGGAGACAAATCCCTGCACGCAACCAGGCTCTCTTTTCTCTTTTTTTTTTATCTCTCTTTTAGACGCCGCGCCTCTCGGAATAAAAAGCGCTCGGTGAATTATACAATTACTCGGATATCGCGTTAACGGAGTAACGCTAATTATTCGTCGCGCTAACGATGTAACGCCGCGGTAATTAATGGTTGGACCGTTTCGATGAAGACCCGAGAAAAACAGAGATAAATTTGTAATCGCATTTAAATGTTGATTAACTATCGGATTACATCGATCCGCGGGCGTTGTTTTAAAATCACCGACGGTTGTTTCTCTAACCGGGCAGCTGTTTCGGATCGTTAATCATCGCCGACCGTTCGATCGGGATCGGCCGTGCCGACGAAATCATTTCCGAATCAGTGATCGCGAGCAACCCTGCGCACGTTTCCGGGCGTGCAATTTAAATTCATGAGACCGGGCGCAAGAACGTTAAGCACCGCGTCGTTACACGTCGATAACTCCGATCCCAAGAATCGAACACGAAAGTTGACTGACAACGGCGGCCCGGCCACCGAGATTCGAGAATCTCGGTTTAATTAGCCAAAGTGCCGCCGCGTTAAGTACGCGTTTTATCTCCGCAATTTGTGACCCTCGAGTGCGAAAAGCGAGGAGGAGCCTCGGGTTATGAATACCCGCGTCACGACTGGCTACTGGCCAGAAGACCCCGCAACTTCGCCAAAACTCGAGCGCACTTAGTTACCCCTTTCATGAGGCTGTACCGTCGATGATGTCGAAATTATTACGTTACATGTTTGTAACGTGCAACCATCGCTGGTTAATTAACCAGGGGGAGTAACGTTAGAAAGGTATAGGGTATTAATTGACGCGATAATTATTCCGTTCGAAATGACGGTGAAACGATATGAACGTCCCTGATCGATTCATTTGATTCCGCGAGTGAAAGAAACTGACTCCCGGGCGATGGACACTCGACGGAAGACGAGTCGTTGATTAAAACGTCGGTGCTCGTTCCACGGGCGTGGAAACGAATATTTCCAGTCGGAAGAGCTCGAAGGGGTCACAAAGATTGCCTCGGCTGGAATTTTCTAAGTGACTTGCGCTCGGCACGTCATCCAGGATTCTCCATTATCGTAGCGCGCCGATCGGCCGTACCCGGACGGCAATTACACGTGGGTACACCGTCAATTAGGCAAGTTTAATCGGTAATCGGATTATCAGTGATACGCGTTATACCGCACGGTTGCACCCTCGCGCGTAGATGTGCTCGTTCACGTGTGTCCCGACTGCTTGGCTGGTATACGTACGTACGTATGTACGTACGTTAGTTTAGGTACGCGCGCCTCCGATCGAAAAGTCGAGTTAATTTAATCATTGCGTCATTCGAACAATTACCGTCGCGACCATTTTCACGGGTTGATAAACGAGCATTGCGAACGGGCATTATGCGCACAATTATTTCATCTCTTCCCGCGGTAATTACGAAGCCATCGGCGATTATCCGACTATCGTTCCTATATGGTCAGCGCCGATTACAATTCTGTGCGCGTAACAAGGGTCCCAAAGCTTTTACGGTCTGCCATTATTTACCTCTTGTTGTTTGCCTCCTTGTTACATCGGTCAACGAGCTGTTAATGAAATACATCCATTCAACGGATGCTAATTTACGTCGAGCGTTCGTTGACAAGCCAGCTACAAGTCACCGGGTCATTCGACTCGATCAGCAATTGTAATCCATTTGCATCATTCATCGATCATCGCATCAATTATTTCGACGATACGTTACATTCATTTTTATCGCGTTCGCAGCCCGTAGGAGCTGCACGATTCAACCGGGTTAACGGGACGTCCGTTTGATAAATCGAAAATGAATAAACTTGACATTGAATCCTTTCTCATTCTCATACTTCGTACTCTTCGCGTCGACGCGTAATTGGTCATTTTCGCATGTCCCACTAAGTTTTTGTTGCTCAAGGATACCCCCGTGATTTATCTCCGTCGCTAACTCGACGAGCAGATCTGGCTGGAGTAATTGCAGGTGTTGCGTATACGCGTCGGGAATAAGACCGCGGTCGGGCTCTCGCGGTAATTGAGTTGCCTTATTCCTGGAAAACGCGGCTTTTCGTTCGGGAGACGTAATCGCGAGTCTCTTAGATACGGTAGACTTTCGTGTACAATCTACAGATCGACGCAAATATACGCTTCTAAGATCCTTCAAGTTTGGCTCGATAAAACATTATATGAGCCGCTTATTTTGAAAGTGGCCTAACTCCATTTATCTTCAAATCGAGATATTGAAAGTTTTGCGTTTCAATGAATTTAAAAATATACGTATAAGATACTAAGGAGTCATACTGCTTAAGCGTATCTAAGGATGTTAAATTTAAAGTTCCTGTTAAAATAGTGGCAATTATTAAGTAAATAACGTGCGTTTTCTTATCAAGAATGGAGTTGGGCCACTTTCAAAATTAACAGCCAGATTCATTATAAAATTTGAAGGTGCCCAAGTCCATTCAACATAATTTAAGATGTTTCAAATTGAAAAAAAAGAATACGGAATTTGTTTTGCATATGTTGAAAACACTTCGGAAACATAATTTATGCGATTCAAAACATTTTTTAATTACAGAACATAGAAAATTACAAACATAAATTTATTACAAAACAATTTACTATTCATCTACATTTTGTGCGTGTGAAAGGGATTTGAAAAAATCATGATGTTCTGGTGGTATGTATCGTAATAGGTCAATCATGTCCTTAAATTTTGCTGTTGTAACTTGCCTAATATTTTTATACAATGGTGCCAATACAATATTTTCGAACCTTTTTGGTCCACCCCGACGTGGTAATAAATTCAGATCTTTAAAATTTTCATTTTCATTCATGGATGTCTTATAAAAAATTTTATATGGTTCATTTCTGACAAAACGCATCCAACATATTCTTAACCAGTTTACTGATTCTCCATCAGAATTTTTTACTCTTTTAAAAATTGCGTCTTCTAATAATTTTGTCGATACAAAATCTTCCTGTCTCATTTCATTTAGAATAAAATTATTACCCTTCCGACACTTTTTAATAATCTTGTAATAATCTTGGGGAACGTACAGTAAATTATTTTTTTTTAATGCCATTTCTACCACGGCATTATTAATAGTAAATATCTTGATGTAACTATAAATGGAGTTGGGCCACTTTCAAACTACACGGCTCAGTTATTCAATTAATTCGGAAAACTTATGTGTAAAAAATGTATCGTATTTTCTCTGAATATAAGCAATCTGAAGTGCTTCACTGATAAATAACATGAAATTGTACATGTAATCATGGTAACCGGCAAAAAATTGAAAAACGGAGTTAGGTCACTTTCAAAATAAACGGCTCATATGCCGATGTGATTAGAAGAAACTTATAGTAATAACGATACGTGTACTTTATCAAACGTAACTGTTTGGGGTGTATTATTTCATAGGAGTACCGGTAGCAAGAAGGTTCGATTCGTTAAAAACTTCCAACAGAGGGAGAGTGTCTTTGGCGTGTTTTGCGCGAACACTCAACAAGTTACGCGTGGAAATTTCACGGTGCTCCGGCTGGAGGCCGTTATTAAAGGAATAACAACCCGGGAGCTGGGTCGGAGTTCGCGAGAAACCCGGCGTCGATCGACAACGACGTCGCATCGTTACGTTCTCCGGGCGATCAAGTTTCGAGCTCGGCGGCGAGGCTGCGGTTAAACCAGTTCGAACTCATTCGGCGCACGAAATTATATTGCGGACTTCTCGTGTACGCGCGTGTCCGCTTACTCGAGAGTTCCCCGGCTGCTGCAACGCGCCCCGGTTGGAATCAGATAGCCCACCCGCGCGCTCCGATATTGCCATTCTTGTGTATGCAGAGACCCTCTGCCCGGCAGCTAACCGAATTTCCATTGCTACGTGCCGTATCGTTACTCTCCTTTACGTTAAACCCTTATTTCCGCGACGTCGAGATTATGCATTTTTATTCGTTATCAGTCGCGCCGCGAAGCACGGAGTTACGCGTAGAATGTTATTAGCTTATCCGGCATTGATAATCCTGTAAGAGACTCGGTACTATTTTTCGGTACTCACCGAGCACGTCAACCCCGGTTTTATTAACACCGAGCGCTCACGCGATCGCGAGAAAACAATTCCGCCGTTATATGACAGCTGAATAAATTCGCGAGTCGACGATTGGCCAAGTTTAAAGCCCCGGCTGGATGTGCCCGGGCATACCTCGGCTAACAATTGCATGAGGAACACTCGCGACGTGATTACGACGGAAACTTTGCGTATCCGTGTAGCAGGGCGGAATTACGAGACGCGGAGTACTCTTTCGACTACGGAAACTTCCGGAGTCCCTCCTTCTCCTCCCGTGCACCCTGCGAGAAATAATTCACCGCGAGCATTGTTCCGCCGTGGACTCGGCGGTAATGGTGCTCGTTAAACAGGTTGAACGCATCGATTTTACGTATCGTTTACGCGGAAGAATCACCCGACGATCGTCTGTAAACCTCCTATGAGGAGGTTGCTACCTCCTTACCTCGGGACGCATTGTGGAAACGAGGATAATGGACGGACCTTTAGGGGAGGCAATTGCACATCGAAATTCGACTCGAACGAATGGGGAATTCGAGCGTTCCTCTATATCAACGGTGTACATACTTCATGAGCAGATCTCGGCCCGGGTGTACACCCTTGCTCCTCCGTACACCTTGAATAGAGTATCTGGCTTGTTTCCAAACGACCGCGGCTCCGAGGATGACGATCGAAATGAGATTCAATGGCAGGAATCGTGCAAGGATTATGCCGTTTCGAAGGACGTCAACCGCGGCGGGTCGCTGACCATTCAAGGAACTTCCTTGTTACCGGTTACGATTTTGTTGATTCGGATGAAAAAGGAATTTCAATTACCTTCAGGCAGAACCTTGTTCAGATTATCATCTTGTACGTATAAATATAGTCACCTTCGAACGAGAAGAGAAAATACAACCTCGCTTGATTCATTTTTATGATATAGATTTCATAGCGTCGTATTTTTGCTAAAAAAAAAATCCTCTGAGTCAGATGGCAAAGCGAAACGAAAGTGGAAAATTCAGGTCGGCCCGATCGGGTCGTTTGAACCGGGATCCCTCTCAAAGGAATAACGTCCTGTGTGGCCGGTTTTTGCAATAGACAGAGGCCTCTCCACCCTTCCTCGTTATATTGTGTATTAAAGTTAAAAAGTCTGGCTTCCTCTCTGAATTTGACCCGCGATTTTTGCGTGCGCCGTATAAACCCAGTGACGGGGGATTTTATCCATCCTGCGGCGTGTACGACTATTCGTACCCGAGCTTTTTTTTCCCCGCATATCGATGTATCGATTATTCGCGGTTTGGAAATTTCGAAAGTCACGGTTATCGTGAATGTTTTTACGTATTCTGAGAGAACTCTACTCACCCAACACGTTGCCCACGTAAGAGTGGGACGTATCGAAGTCGATCGGGCCGTTTGTGCTCTCGAACGTTGCGTCCTTGCTGAACAAGCCTTTATCTCGAATTAAGCGTAGCGTCCATTGTCTGTAACAGTAATACAAATCCCTGTTAATCCTCGTATTTCGATGTCTGCTGCATAACACGGGTTTCTTCTAAAGTCATCGTATAGTCGCGCATCATATAGAGATGCATCCAGAAGACAGAATATAAAGAAAAAAAAAAATGTTATTCATGGTCATTATGTTTCTAAAGGATAAAAGAAATTCCTATGTAAATGGCATTCTTGAGGTTGATTTCATTTTGCATAAATGTAAATTCCTTGTCTCTACTCGGGCTAAGAATCAAGTTTTGATTGGCCGTTTGGACGAATCGGCTTGGAAACCTTTCAAGTACCGCGTTAACCTTGCGACCATCCGCGGCTACCCACGTTTCGACGGATGAGCAGCCGGGGTCGATGGTAACAGGTAGAATCGCGGTGTCGTTGCACCAGAATCGTGGAACGTTAGAGCGGCCGTTGTGATCTCGTGAGTCAGCGATTCCTGGACGATGACGCGATCAGACCTTCTCGTTTTCCGAGCGGAGAACCGCGTTTCGAAGGACAGGTCCGAGCGGACGGCGGAAACAGTTAACGAGTAACAACCGGTGTCGCGTCGACGGATCAGCGGGGCTTTCGGATGAGTCTATTAAATTTAGAAAACGTGAAAGGATTCGACGCGTGGCATTGAAACGGCGGATCTCGCCGCGTACCGCGTACGCGGGCTATGGTATAATCCGAAATCCGAGGGTAAATGGATTAGGTTTAATTAAATTCGCAGCGAGCCGGGATTATTCGAGAACGCGCTAACAAAATATTCGAGGATTACTCACTTTTGATTCAGCGAAATTCAGAAAACTTGACGTCAAACCATGATTTCACGAGTTCGTGTCCGATACAAAATCTGGCTCGTCGTCAGACACGTTTGACTAATTAACGAATGGGTTTGAAATTGACGAGAGAATTCGGAATTATGTTTGAATATCTCCGGGGTAGAGATTTCTGGACGGAATTCTCCGAGGGTGTCGTACAACCCGAGGGAAAATGAGACGAGAGAATGGATCCTCCGACTCTTTGTCTCGCCGAAAGAATTTAATATGGCCGCATTACCATAAAGAAACGAGCTGCGGAACGAGCTGACATTACGCAAGGTATTAACGGAAGAGCAACAATTAGTCGCGGATCCTTGTACCGCTCTCGTCGCATCTGCTGCAATTATTTCCCTAACTTGATAGCGAGCTGTTCGCGATAACGGTGAACCTTGTTTCCTACCTCCTATCTCGGTGCTTTGTCCCATGAAATTGGTCCCGTTAAGAAATTCATAAAGCCATCCGAGTGCTGCAAAAACCGTTCGTGGCACCGACGTCCTGAGCGATTCATTTTATAACAAGCACCGAATCTCGGGGTTCCAGGGCGACAGAGACTTCTCTAACCCTTGTCGTTCACAGAGAGAGAATAATCGATTTCAATGCATCGAAGATCGACGAGTGACAACATTACAAAATTTTATTTACCGAAAAAAGTCCGAGCATCCTTTGTCTAAAAATTCAGACCGATAGGGTTCACGAGTGTTTAAACGAGCAATCGTTCCAAAGTGCTCGCGGATATTGCAAAAACGACTCGGTTTTTGCATTGCAAATGGGTGCAGCGTGCAACATCTGCGCGGAGACGCAACTTTTCCGAAGAACGCGGTTGCCTGCCTTTCTTTACCTTTCGCATCCCGGTGTCATTAGACGCCTCCGTGTGCGCGACACGAGTTGCGTTGGTTGAATTCAAACTGTGCCCACGTGCGGGAAAACTGGATCCCATCCGGTCTGTTCCTAGCGGCTATATTCGGAAGGATCGTGCGAAAGGAATGCGATTGTGCTCGGCGATTATTCAGGAGTCGTTGCTATTGAAACACGTTTCGACAAAAACAATGTCTTCCAGCGCTACATCTAGACCGTAGACTTTCGTGTAAAATAAAGCGTTTAAGAAATCTTGTTCGATTCTTCGAGAAATGATCAATCCTTATTTTGCACCGTTTTATGCATCAGCGTCTCTGCTCTCTGCAGATACGATTTTTATCTGAATAACAAACGAACCGATTCGCAGAGAGAGAGAGAGAGAGAGAGAGAGAGAGAGGCGCTACATGTTTGTTTGAATAAATTGCCAAATCTGTCTTATGGTTCGTCGATGAAAAACAGATAAGGCACGTAAAATCGAACAAAGAATTGCAAACAGTTGCCGGTGAAGGAAGTCCGGCGTGACAAAGGGGCGGAGCACGGCAATAAACCCCGTCAGGCAGATCGTTTTGGCGAGTTTTAAATCGCGTCGCTGCCTCGATACACACGTAGGTGACTGCATAGGTACAAAGAACGCGTCGCGCCGAGGGAACAGAGAGTTTCCACCCTACCCCGCGGCATTATCTTGCCAGTTTGTACCAGGTGCAGCAGGGTGGAAACATCGAGGGGTCGCGGGAAGAAAAAGGGGAGGCACGCTTGGTACGACACCGACCGACGGAGAGGGGAGTAGTTCCACCTCTGCTTTACATTTTATTGCTTGCCGTGAATTCGACCGATTTACATAAAAAGACGAACGCCCCGTGTCGCCCGCTTATTCACTCGCTCCGCCGGCGAGTCGCGCAGCCAGGAGATGGACCCTCTCTTGCCGGTTCAACGATTCGCCGGCGAATTTTCGCGCGGTGCACAAATGAAAATGAACTCACGATACGCTCTTCGACGAACTTGCTCGATCATGTTGAAAGTTACAATCCGGTGTCAATATAGAGAAATCGCCGAACGAGAGTTCAATGTACGTATGTACAGCCAGGGACAGGGAATCGTAGCCAGCTCTTTTTTCTTTGCCTGATTTTTCTGATTGATTTCTTGCCTGATTGCCCGAGTTTTTCCTACGATGATAAAATTCAAGATATTTATATGTAGGTTAAAATTGTGTTCATTTTGAAACGTCAAAATCACGTAAGGATAAAAAGCATTGATCCTGCATCGAGTGTTAAAAATGAGGAGAAAAATTTTTTATTCCTCTTGGATTTTGTCCTCCTAGTGAAACCTGCCTACGATTGTCCTTAGCTGTACCTAAAAACCAGTGAATTGTACTCATTTAATAGAAGCACAACGACGAGTTTTAACAGAGAATTGTTCATTGAAGATTTCGATGAACACAGTTACGAAATCATTGAATCCTTTTGGTTCGAGTAGATCGCGAGTTTGTCACCTGAAGCGTACGCGGCACGCGGAGTATGCGAGACTCGAGCCAGGCGTTTGATAGAAAGCGCGAGCCGTGGGCGGGGTCCGAAAACGGATCGAAAGGCAATTTCGTTTCTGGCTAAGCGAGCGCGTGTTTCTCGCGATAGAAATTTAATTAACGATCGATCGGAGATCGACGGAAGATCAAAGGCTCTTTTTCACATAAATAGATTTAGGTGTAATTGCCATTAACCGATCGGGCTGGCAGTAAATGGTCTTTTCGTGGCACCGGGAATTATTCAACGTGAACTCGAATGGCCGGTTTGTCGTAAAAACATGTGGGCTGATCGGGTGAATTTGAGGCCTGCGCGGTGCCGGAAGGATTCGAACTAATTGCTCGTTTCGAAGTTTCGACTTCGATATAGTTGACCGAAGTTGTTTGATTGAGACTCGCGACAATCGGGCGACCACGTATCCTTTGGGACATCGGGATCGAGACTCGATCCAACGCTTCATTAGTCCGACGTTTGAGAATTACGAGAGCCCCGTGCGAATTTTAACGCGAACGGCACACGTCACGCGTGAAACGCGGATTAAAAATCATCGAACGGAAACGTTGAACGCGATCCCGGTTTAATCGCGACGCGATTACTTTCTAACGAGCGTTTAATTGGCGAGGCGAACATTTTTGGATTATCCGTCGGATAAAAGGGCCGATTATAAATTGTTCAGGAGCACCTGTCCGCGCTTACGCGTTACGAAATTTATATCGCCCGGTCGCCGGTGTAATTAATTTCATTTAAGGGAAACGCGGGAAAGCAAATATAACGTAATTTTGTGGAAACAGAGGGAATTGCATTATCTCCGCGGGAGTATCGCTTTCAAATGTCAGGAAAGCTTTGTTTCACGGCTTGATATAGTGGCAAGTATCCTGTAACTCTGTTAATCTGCCCTCGCGCATCTGCGCCCTTCAACGTGTACCTGCACGCCGCGTACACGTCCGCGTAAACCGCACGCGTAAGTATATAGGTACAGGTACCGCGCGAACTTGACCTTAATTGGATCTAGGCCTATTGACCTAACCAGACGATACCGTGGGAACGCCGATACACGATTAAGACTTAGACATGCGGCTGAGATTCCAGATTTCCGCTCGTGCCCGAAATAATTGCGGCGACCGCAGATGCGCGCATCGTACAAATAAAGCNACCGTGGGAACGCCGATACACGATTAAGACTTTGACATGCGGCTGAGATTCCAGATTTTCGCTCGTGCCCGAAATAATTGCGGCGACCGCAGATGCGCGCATCGTACAAATAAACCCAACGAAATTATTTCGCGAACGACCGATGAAATCCCATTGAAGACGAATCCGACTCGTGTATCAAATTGCTTATGAATGCGAACAATTCGCGACGCGCGCAAGCACGTATGCAAAATTCGGATCCTCGTCCGCGTTCCTTATTCAAATAAAAGCTTCCTCGAGCTCGGCTCTCGAGGTAAATTTACTCCGAGAATAAACCCGTGTAATTTCTACGTAACGAAGTAATCTCGGTTTAAGTGCCAAAAAATTCGAAACGAAACGAGATCCAGGTTGCCAACTAGCATGTTTAAACGACGGGAGCGTAAGCAAAAGCTGTCGAGGGACAGGGCTTTCCCCGCCCTTTGATCCCGGCCGGCGAGAAGAAAGGTCCCGCGGTAATTCGTTCAAAAAAATTTTTTAATGCCGCGTTCATTTCGCGCTGCAATTTCCACCGGTGGAAAAGGTGTGTCACGAGCCGAGCTCTTTGTTAACCCCGGCTCGGTTACTTTTCATTCCCCGGTATGCATGAAATAAACCGACGACTTACTTGTCGAGCGTCCGCAGTCGCACCAGGAGAGGTTGATTGTCGACCACGTCGGAGACGTCGCGACGCATCCGGTTACGATGTTGTCTCAAGGCCGCGGTATCGTAGGAGGCCACCTCGTAATAACCGATGTAACTGCCGCGCGTGATACCTGCAACACGCGTGTATCCCATCGTCAGAAAAGAAATAAAGAAATTTTAACCCGTTGGGCATTATACAACTACAAATATTATAATGAAAATTAGTACTACATTTTCTGCAATTCTGAATGTGATAAATTCTACTGTCAGTATCGTCGCGTGAGTTCGAAAAATGCAGGACTTAGCACCGTGATTTCTAATCGTAAAATACATTAGGCTGTTTGTTCCCGAGGTTTTAACAGAATCGATGAACGACAAAGAGAAATCGTTGCGGATCTTGCAAAATTCGAAGCTCCAGGACTTGGACTTTCACTATCTCCGCGAAGTTACCGGCAATTTCGTCAGAGTTCGTTCGAGATAGTTTAAGCCTGTGGGTGGAACGAGCCTGAAATCCTTTTTCTCTATCGGATTAATTTCAACTTCACTTTCTACATTAAGTTCCGATTACTTATAAGTAAGTCTACAGCGCGTGTAAAGCGTTAAACGCATCACGTGATATATAAGAAGTTCATTTTTTAAATCGACGTAAAAAATGTTTCGTTCTATATGAAAAGTAAGTCTTACTAATAGCGTGTGCCATTGAAGGACAAAAGATGAATGCGACGGTACTTTGTAGCGTTTGAAACGTTTGATCAATTGCGTGAGTCACGGTAAATCACATCGCTCGATCATACTTCGGCCCGATTCAGCGGAAGCCGGGATCTCGTGACCGAGTTTTCGGGGAAAGATCGCGGGGTCTCTCCTTCGAAGCTTTCAGCTCGGGAATCCTCTTAGGGATACGCTAACTCAGATCTCGGAACGGATAGTACAACGAGGGAGAGAACGTTTCGCTTTTACCTTTTCGGTCGGATGCATCAGGGTCGCGTCATAGGAGAGATAGGATCGGTGAAGGTGGATAAAGAGTGCACTCGCAATTAGAGTGCCATTCCGGGGTCGCGGTCCCCATTGTGCCGGCCTGTTAAGTACCGATCGCGAACAAAGGAGAGACACTCGAGGAACAAAGCGGAGTGTTGACTATTAAAGTGTCGCGCGCTGAGTTTAACGGCACCTCCTCGCGCGGCGTGCTCCAGGCCGCATCGTATGGCTTGGCTTGCAGGTTACGCAACACCCGCCGATAATCTAATTATCGTCCCTCGTTATCGATGCCGCGGCCCCGCGGCTAGTCGCAACTACTCCTGGACCCTCCGCCCCACGGACACTTTGTATCGGATTTTCCATCGAGATTGGTGTCGGTCTACCTCCGGGCCCGTCTAACAACTTCTCCACGTGCACGTACCGCCGCATTCCGCGTGATTTCGCCCTCGTTACGTTATCAGTAACGGTAACTTACGATTCGAGGATTCGGTTAGGGAAAAATCGTTAAACGATGTTTAGCCTCGTAAATATGAGAACCGTTCGGTTCGGTTTCGATTATAATGCAAATCGCTAGCATTGTCGATTCTATAGAGCAGATTGCAGTTTCTACGATAGTATAACCAATTGAAATTTCGGGTAGACGCTTTCCTCTTATTGACCCATTTCGAATTGAATTGAACCGCAAATTCCGCAATTGATCGAATCGCGTATTCACGGATCTGGCACAAGGGGCACGAATACCGGTTACGCAAACTGCGTGAATCTTTCCTAATGGCGGTGCCTTTCGTCTGAGCCGATTCCGCGCGGCTCGGCTAATAGCCATGAAAACATCCAAAGGGACGACCCGTTTCAGGCCGTGAATCGGCACGATACCTCTAATCTCCATCAAAGCGTGCTAATGAACTGGGAAATTAACGAGTGGTCGGAGTGGAGGTAACCCGGCGGGAATCGAACATGACTCACCTCTGTGCGGTGGCACCGGATGAAGAGGCGAGGCAACCGCGATGATTGAAAGGCAACCGAGAACCAAGAAGAAAATCACCGGTGTCTCGATTCGTGGTTCGGAGCTGAAGGGGTACATCGCGACCCTTCGGGCCCCGTTCCTGCCAACTCTGTCGTCCTCCTCGTCGTCCTCCTCCTCCTCCTCCTCCTCTTCCCCTTCTTCGCCGAGGACCCGGGCCGTAGCGCGCATCGGCTCGACGTTCTCCGGCCCAGCAACAACTAATGGCGCTATCTGCCTTTCGTCGAACAGCCGACCACCGCACTTTGCGAGTCACCCGCCAGGCTCATCTCTCTTCTTTTCTCGTCCTCTATCTCGCTCTTCGTCCTCCTCTTCCTTCTCTACCGAACGCGCTTCCGCCACGTCCTCTCTCTCCTCCTCGGGTAGCTAAACCTCTCGACCCTCCTCTCTCAGCCTTTTTCCACCCAACTCTTGGCTTCGTCGATTGCCGTCTCCTCTTCGCCCTTACGACCGATCGATCCCACGTCTGCAAAAAAAAAAAATCAGTCGAAAATCTGGCATTAATTTAAAATCGAAGTCACGATTGTTTAGTTGAAATCGGTTTAACTTCGAGTACGCGCGAGCTCGGGTGGGCGATGGACCGCCGGTGAAAGGGTTAAACGGGACGTCATAGTAGAGCGATTTTACAAGCCACGGCTAATCGTAAGAACAACGAGAGAACCATAGAAATTGACGGTGTTACGCGAGACGTGGCCGAGCGCGAAAACAGCGGCGCGGCGGGGCCACGGGTAAGGAGAAGGCAATTCTTTAAACGTCTCCTTAAGAAGTTGTTCCTGAAAAATTGCCCCGAGGAAGCGTGTGTAGCCGGAAGACGCGATGGCCAACTTCTGCGATAAATCATCGTCAATGCTCGCCGGTGCCGTTCGTTATACTGTCCTTAGACCTCTTGTATGTATCCTCCGGCGGACAACCTACTCGATGAACGTGAATATTTCACCTCGCGGTCATCCAAACTTTTTCTGTCAAATTTTTCATCCATAATCGCATTTCCCGTACCGCGAGCGATCCCCTCGCGTCGCGCAAGCTTTATTCAACGTTAATCGCGTATGTCCCTCTCGCGATAAAAATGAAAATTTCAATCAAGAGTCGCGTTTCCCATACCGTTAACGAGGCTTATTTCCGTGCGATAAAAGCCTGTGGGGTGAACATCCAAAAGAGCCCTTCGCTAAGGTTCAAAGGGACGTTTTCGAAGCCGCGAAAAGGTCGAACCTCCCCATGCGTGGTAATAGCGTTACGCGAAAACGTTTGCTCCCTGTCCATGGGTATACAACACTGGCGCACTGGCTCCAATACAGAACCGATCCCTGGCCACCGGTAAACTTCCGCGCGAGCTATGGGAAAACGATATCCCGTGCAGTCACGCTCCGTCCGTTCGACGTGTCGATTTTCGCGTTTTTTCTACGTTTCTGGTGTCGCGATATAGAATGACACGTAACCGTGTAACCAAAACGAACGGTTTGCAACCGTTTCCTGGTGCTCTCACCGATTTATTCTTGCAGTAACGTTTCTGCGGTGATTCTTAATCGGCTGCTGGCCGAAACCAATGGTATATGTATGTATACGTACTCTCGAAACGCAGCGAGCATGAAAACCGGTAAAAATTGTGGGACGGAGAAACTAGATGAGCGCGGTTGCCTTTCCGTTTCTAACCGACAAGCCCGCGAATCGGCTCGATCGCGAGCCAGCCTAGCGTGCAATCTCATCTGTAAGAATTACAAATGTCCGCGTTCTTTTTTCAACCGCGGCACGTAGAACCGGGCCGTGTTTTATCAACCCAGTGCACGCGGTCTCGCAGGAACGTAACCGTCGCTTGTAGGGGAACGGGAGAAAAGAGCGTGGAGAAACGAGTGAATAGGTGTGCGTGCGCGTGTATGTGTGTGTGTGGCAATAGCGAGGAGAGCGCATCGCGAGGGAGAAAATTCGGGCCGCGTCTCCGCGGCGACAATTTGCAAAATTGTCTCGCGCTCCGTTCACCGCTCCTCTCGCTCGACAATCCACGAATGATAATCGACCCACGTAGGTAGATACCGACGGCTTTGTCCTCCGAGCCGCGCGATACACCGCGCCCCGACGCTAGAAAGAACAATGGGACGATGAACGAACAGGATCCGCCAATTCGCGAGTCTACGTACCTCCGCTAGTTATCATTTTTTTTCTCTCGCTATAAATACGCTCTCAACTTTCTAAACTCGCGTATCGTTTCAATGCCATTATTTGCAATCAATAATGTAACTGTTTCGAGACATGACGCGGCTAATTGAAAAGATAATGGAGTTCCTTATTAATATTTATACAAAGTAAATCCGCGATTTACGTAGAAATTTCCTCTGTCATACTTCGGTATCTCATACATGTTTGATCGGTCTATTAATCGACGAGCGCAGAGTACCATGTAGAACGCTGGGAGCGTTGCAGGAAAGTTTATTAAGAGAAAACGGCGCCACTTTCCGGTGCATCTACCGTTTAATACCGGTGCAATTCGTATGCAACCGTTTGTGATAAGGTATCAATTGGGCATTATTAGCGGGAACACGCGAGCAACGCGGTTGGCTTCGACGCGAAAACGTATATGTGTGTCGAGTGTAGCGGTAAACTGGCCATGGTTCGAGCGTCTCACCCGCGGCTGATTGCGCGTGCCGCGATTCTCTCTCTCTCTCTCGAGTGTGCGTTATTCCTTTTTTTTCATGTCGCTACGCTTCTCTCTTTTCTACTAGAGCTTATTTTATTGGAACGATGTTAAACAGAGAATACTGTTTTTATTGTTTGAAATCCTCATACTAGGGAGCTTACAAATTAACGTGTAATTTATCCCGGTTAAACAAGCTCCATCGTTCGAGACGGATCCACGTAACGGTAGATTTAAAAGAATCCTTCGACGAAGACGCGTTAAGACCGTAACGAATGCCTATTAAGAAAGTTTAACAGCCGAATGGCTCGTAAAATCGGACCACGCGAGCTACGGCTAAGAAAATACCGACGCGGTATCACAGAATCCACTTACAATCTATCAAACCTCCGACGGATTTAAAAACTACCTACTACTTAATCATTTATGTAAGATAACAAAGTTCGATGTTACTTTTCAAACCGGCGAACGTTTCGTTTGGCGGCGTAACCATGGTCGAAACCTATTAAACTACTTTAATATCACCTAAGGGCTCGTAAAAGCAAACGCGAGGTACTGGCAACGTACACGAAATCCTCGTCCGTTTCCGGTATCCGGTCCTCGGACTGAAATTTTAACACCGCGATCCACGATTCCAGACTCCCTCGCGGGAGCGTGGCACGGCATAAAGCAGCGGTGAAAAGCCGGAGAGGTGGCCGCCGCCGTGCAGCGACGCGGCGGCGGCGGCAGCGTGGGCGTAGAAAATCGTGAACGCCGATCATGTACAAGCGGTGTGGCTTGGCGCAGCGTCGGCGAGCATCGGACAATTTTCCATCGAGCGCGCCTCGCTGAACCGTTACCTCGTAACGCGCTCCGGCGAAACACGTTTTGCGTAATGTTCTTAATGTCTACCTACAAACGTTTTGTTACAAACAGTTGTAAAACAAAAGTTCGCCGGTTAGTTCGCCCGATGCAAAATTGAAAATTACTGCCGAACCTGGGAACTGTTTCGAGATAGAGTTGTTTGTGGATACACGGTCACCGAGCGGGATCGCGTTTGCCCATGCTTCCGGAGAGCCGGGTTTCATAAAGGTTCGAGCGACACGAGCTAGGTTGACAATCTTCGAAACCAAATCATTCTATATCGGTTTATTTTTCCTTGACATTAATTCGCGAGGAAATACCAATTCTCTGGATTCGTGGAATTAGATTTTGCGTCACTGCGAACAGGGATAACCCGTGGAGTTATATAAAATAGATACTAAAAAACTGATTGTTCCAAACCTGAATCGGGCATAGCAATTTCTCGATAAAGCGATTATCAGCGAACGGTCACCGTCGCTCGAACTTCCGACCGCAGAAAATTTCGGACCGACATCGAAGGAAGCGAGTCGCGAACGTGCGAGGATTATTAATCTCCGGCTTAAGGCGATTAGCGCCGAACCAGCGTTGTTACGTTGATCTGGGAAATTGCGTCGAAGGGGTAAAGTTTCGGGATTATTAATTTCAAGTTTCCATTGTGATTAGTATCGAAAGAGGCAGGGCTTCGAACTTCAAATACTCGTAATTTGTCACTTACGACGATCGTTAATAGAGTTCAACAGAATGATTAACCCATTTGCATGATTGCCATTATGGGGAATGTAACATCAATTATTATGGAAATTATTATATGGAACGTTCTACCAGGTATTGCGTCAAGCATTAAATTATCCCATGAAATAACGTATCAATTTTTATATAATAACATTTACGGCCGGGAGCGCGCGACGCAAATCGGTTAATGCAGTTTAACCGAATGATTAATATACAGGGTCGTGCAAGTAGCGTGGCGAATTAAGTTAATCGAGACGCGGGCAAGTTGTTGCACGATATCTATCGATATATTGGTTAAACGTAGCCGGCGATTACACGGAGTTAACCGAATCCGCGGGAAACTTTGCCGGCTGATAACGTTAATGAGTCTTAACGCGTCCTTTTGTGTTCGAGAGCTGGTTCTTCGAGAGCGTTCAACAATGGTTTCCGCTCTCGAGAACCGGCTCCGGGTTATTTTTTTTTTTTTAATATAACTTTCACGTAGATAAGCATCCTTATGTAATGCCCGTTACATGCGCCAAACCGATATCCGACGCTCAGGTTTAAACCTTCGCTTCTCCCATTAAACGACAATTAAAGTCTCGCATAACAACTTTTGTAATTTCCGTCACAGATAACCGATTCCTTTGACTAACCCACCACTGCGCTCTGTCTCCTCAATTTGTATTTGTTCCCTCTGGAAAGCCTCTCGAGAGAGAAAAGAAAGATTGTTTCCCTCCTACCAGATTCATATTTATCCCAGCTTAAATTATACTATCGTTATCGACTTATTCCATAATTCATACGAAACTCGAGGAGGATCGTTGTCATGACAAATTCTTTTTGTACGTCACGGTTTTTCGTGAAAATTCCGTATGCAAACGGTAGAGGAACAACGTGTACCAGCGGCGCACGGGACTCGTTTTACGTGACATTTAAATCTCCCATCGTGCGCGTGCAATTTGACGTAAACACGATACTGCCCTCCTCGGGGCAAACCATCCTATCTAAGGGAATTTTCCCCCCTTTCCACGATTCAACGGTGTACGACAAGCGAGCAGGATGCGTTTTAATGCCACGTAACCGACGCGTGTCCACACGGATCTCGCGGTGACGCGGTACATTAAGTAAATACACGATATAAACCGTAGAATGAAAATCTGAAGCCAGGTCTCCGTCGTCTTAATAAACGTTTGATGCAGTTGACAGTTTAATAATCTTACGTAAACGCGCGCACCAACCGTGTGCACGTATACGAAACTGTGTATCGTAGCTTTTACCGCGACACGTATAATCGTGTATCCAGGGTGACTCGCGAGAGAAATCTGGCTGGCATCGTTCGTCGGTTCTACGTGCCCCGGAGAAGGTACCTACGAGTGCACATGCACGCGGTAAAATAAAAAAAAATAAAAAAGGTAACTTAGTCGAGAGGAGATAGACGCACCGGGAAAGGGAAGGAAAAGCCGAGGCTCGCACGTAGAATATTGCGCGTGCCCGTTGCTCTCGCACACTATCCGGCACGTACCTATGCACGGCGGCTGAAGTCCTGCGTCCTTTCCGCCTTGATCCTCGTCGTCCTTCCGACCGGTTCTCGCAGGCCCGTCGATTACTCATTTACGGTCATTGTACCGTACGCGTCCTGTCGCGACCACAACGGGATATCCTCTATCCAGTTATCACACGTGTCACCAGTCACCACCTTGTAACCCGCTCCTTATTAAGCGGACAAAGAAATTCGCGGTCGGCCAGGGAAAGTCTGACAGAGAAGCCGAAGAGGATGCAGCACGCGCGAACGCGGCTCGCCGACGACCAAACGGGATACAAACAGGAACGCGTTCCGCGTCGCACTGACGGGTGCACTCGTGACTCGACCAAGACTCCGACTCCGAGGACAACGACTTCCCCTACCGTCGCCGCTTCGACCCAGCTGTGCTAGTGTGCTGCGCCCTCTCTCCCTTTGCTTTATGCTACCCTCACAACGATCAC
The DNA here is from genome assembly GCA_004307685.1 of Ceratina australensis. Taxonomy (NCBI): domain Eukaryota; kingdom Metazoa; phylum Arthropoda; class Insecta; order Hymenoptera; family Apidae; genus Ceratina; species Ceratina australensis. Next base: position 647,847 of record SHCU01000015.1, read on the forward strand.
GAATCTCTCCTCGAATTTCACGCTCTTTTAACGATCACCTAATTAATTTCATCGGATTTCATTATAATTTATAAACGATTTTAGAGCATACTATGATTGATTATTATACTTCGTCAAATTTCAATGTATTTTTATCTGACCTTTCGATAAAGTTGGCGAAGGATAAAAGATTGATTCGTGACCCGTCAACAATTATATATAAATAAAACGTTTGATCTCGTGGCTGATCAATAATATAATATGAATTTGCGTTCATCTGTGAGCGTGCCTTTATTAACTCTTCCCTGCCTGTCCCTGTCTATTTGACGGTTTGATCCTTTTCCTTTTCGAAAGATCCCCACCGAGCCCGGTCGCGGACCAATGCTTTCCAATGGTGGCTGTACCACCGATCCCACTCCAGCTACCGCGTTTCCACAACTCCCACCGCCGTGTAACTTGACCTTAGCCGTCGGTCAAAAGAAAGGTGTGTTTCTGAAACTGTAGGGCGATTGTAGGGTTCGCGATCGTTGACCCCTTCCGATGGTACCGCTAATAAAAAATATATTTCTCGCGATTTACCTCGGCCCGAAACGTTTAACATCGCTGGGGATTATGCTTCGGGATTCGTGATTATCCCTTTGTCCGAGGCACGTGAACGATTGAATGTTTCATTGAATTATTGTTCAGGTAGTCAGAAGGTTTGGCTCCATCCGTAGCAAGGTGAACGAGCGATATCAAAGTGGGGTTGTTCCCCTCCGATGGAAAACCCCTGCAGCAGGCTTATTTAATCCCCTTCCCTCGATCTACCACCCCCGCTATAACCGAGCAACGTTTGTCTCGCGGGCTACTATATATCTCGTTCATTTTCTCTTCCATGCAGCTCACTATGACACGCCACTGACAGGCCAATCTGCTTTCGCTTTTTCAATTCGTTCTCCTCTTTTCAGCTTGAAAATTTGTTAAACGCTTTAATTTATCAAACAGTTTTACATCAAGGCCAAGGCGCATTAATTTACTGAAATTACATTGCCGTAACAGCTCGAAATTATTCAGACTCAGAGCAGTCGGGAAAGTTTCTCAACTTTCACAGCTCTATTTTTATTATCGTTAAAAGTAGCAACGAAAATTTCTATACAAAATTCAAATGGGAATCGATCGGTCGCAGGCGGTAACTGTTTGTTAGTGCGCGTTGCATTCAGTGGAGGCGCCTCCGTACGATGAGAGACCGTGTCAGCTGGATCTAGCTTCACCTTAGGTAACGTTATCTGACACGTAAACGAAAGCAACATTGACAAGTGTCTACAGTGTTCTGAATTATGGTAATCAAAATCGTGATCTGTATTTCGATTATGATGTGAACGCAATAATTATCATACTTTTTTAGGCCCGCTATTTTCGAGAGGAAGACATCGATGGTACGGTATCGCTTTAATCTTGTTAATAACGACTTTCCTGTACCGAGCATTTACCTGTTTGCAGAATTCAGAGAATGTTTTTATTTATTCGCACGGAATGGTCAGATACGTACCCTGGATGAGCTGACAATCATTATGAGGTCGCTGGGACTGAGTCCTACAATCGCAGAATTAAATAAATATCTAAAGGACAAAGGTATAAATACATTGGTGTTAAAGCAAAGATCCTAAGAATTTCTCTTGTTAGGAGGCAGAATGTCTTTTGCTGATTTTTTGGAAGTGATGCATTTACAAACTAGAGCGGAAGATCTTCCAAAAGAGGTGATAGATGCTTTTCAAGCTGCTGATACGTTCAGAACTGGCATGATCCCTGCCAGGCAGCTAGCTCACATGTTACTTCGTTGGGGCGAACAACTGAGCAACAAAGAAGGTTGGTTTCATCCTACCAACAAGAAATACATACACGTTAAAGTACTACTGTTTACGTATATCTTCCAGTGGAGCAAATCTTCAGGGAGGCAAACGTATCTCCGAACGGCCTGGTCAAATATGAAGACTTCGTCAAAATAGCCTGTGCACCTGTACCTGATTATTATTAAAATATTTTTATACCTTTTATAATATCTAAACTAATAAAGGAACGTCGTGATAAAACAAGGAAATAATTTATTTTCACAGCGGTTTACATATCTTATCTCTGAATTGCTTATGAATTATAAGAGCTTAATACCTAAATCCATCGATCTCATCCGACGTTACTCGAGTCCCGTTTAACTCGATCCGTTCGCTTTCAACCCTCTTTGGCAATGTTCGCGGTCGGCGGGGAACCGCAGAGGATGACGGTGGTGCTGACGATCGTCGTCAGGAAAAAAACGCATAGCAACGCGCGATCGCTGACCAAGGCGACCTGTTTCCAATCCAGCTCCATCCTCTCGCGACGATCCTGCTCGGCGAGTCGTCTCTCGTTCCTCTCGATCGTCGCGTGCACTCTGCCCAGCACGCGCGACCACTGAGCCTCAAGGCCACCCTCTTTCCCGAGATCTGTAACTTTTTCTCATGAACAATAGCCAACAGATGCGCGAGCGAAGCTCACCTAAACTGGGACTGCCGCCGTTGCTCTCCTCTCTCCTGGCCACGAACTTCGGCGAGGACGATTGGGCCAGTTCCGGTTTGCAATGCAGCGGACAATTGTTTTTCCTTCTGGACGGGTCGACCGGTTCCTAATGACAATCGTATAGAGAACTGGCACGAATTTATCTGATTTTAATTAAAGAGAATCTTACTGATCTTTTCTCCTCTTGAAAATTGAGGAACACTATCCTGGCGAGCTTGTCCAGAACCAAGGTTCGCACGATTCCGGGCACTCTGGTCCCTCGCACGCCTCGGTGGTGAAGATTCAAA
>SHCU01000015.1:651951-662165 GCA_004307685.1 Ceratina australensis
TGAGGAACACTATCCTGGCGAGCTTGTCCAGAACCAAGGTTCGCACGATTCCGGGCACTCTGGTCCCTCGCACGCCTCGGTGGTGAAGATTCAAAGTGACCACCGCCAATCCCGAAGCGAACGACACGAGACATATGCTGACCCCGTAATATAGACCTGTAACGATGACCGACGGTACGAAATGAACCATTAATCGAGAACCCGTTCCATTGTTTCTGTATAAATTAATTGCCTGGCAAGCTTCCAATTACGGAGTTTCGCACCCGAGTGCCCTATGCTGCTCCATTGAGCTAAACGTGATTCCATTGCATTTCACTTCCCCGCTGGAGGACTTCTAAATGAGACACCTGGGAGCTTTCGATCAACGCTGCTGTTTAATTTTTAAGTAAATCCATAAAAAGATTGCAATTCTACGCGTTTATAGAAAAATTTAACGTACAGTAAATTCGTATTAAAAAATGTAATAAAAGTTATTTTTGTATAATTTGCATTGAAACAAATATTTTGTCGCGCGATGATCAAAGTTTGTTAAGGATTCTAGTAATCAGTTCGTTCGACACGATTGACAAAGCGTATCGCGAATTCTTTGAGTGCACGAAGTCTCGTTATTGTTTTAACGGGTGGAAACGGATTTCACGTTTCAGCAGCGACAGATAATGATCTCTTTTTCAGCTGTTTCGATTTCCGTACAATAGCGAGGACGTTTAGTTATTCTTATCGCCTCGCCTTTATTTAGCCGAATAAAAGGTACTCACTTATCAACGGTGTCTTCTCAGTGGGCGGCAGTGTCTCGCGAATAGTCATTAGGAACACCGTCATGGAGAGTAACGCCGAAATCCCCAGGGTGACTTTCTCCCCTGATTCTGACGGCACGTAGAATACCAACAGAGCTGAACAAACATAGGAAGTTAAGAAAAGTTCGACACTTATTCCCCGTCGCGGAATATCGAACAGGAGGCATTCTTCGAACTTTCACCGTCGCGTCAAGAACGTAGGTAAAAAGGTTCGAATAAATTTTTCCCTTCGATTCGGAACGACTGATCCCTTCTTTGTTAACTAGATTCGAACCTCTTCCCTCGATCCAAAAAGGCGTTCCCTTATAGAGAAAAAAATCGCTACACTGAACATCCCTTCTTTTACGTTTTAATGAAATTTCCACTCTACATCCGATAAGAACGCTTGATCCCTTTCCAGATAAGGGTTCAATTATTTCAGAATAATACAGACTGTACGTAAATCGCGTCTATCCGTTATAATACGCAGCAGCCTCTGAAGATGCATCAGACTAATGGAATTCTTTATGCTCATGCGATACGAAAATACGAATCTTAATCGTGTCTTACTCGCGAAACGATGAACTCACCGACACCGTTGATCAGTATACACGGTAGGATGAGGTTGAATACGTAGAACATCGGACGTCGTCGCAATCGTATCTCGTACGTGATGTCCGGGTAGGGTTCCGGGCAACAGGAGTAGTACTCGACGTTTCTTCTGGCGGAGAAATCGACCAGGTCGAACTCACCGTTTGCCTGATAATTGCTCACGTCCCCTTGCTCGCTCTGCCACTCGAGCTCCAACTGGAACGGGATCCACAAATTTCGAGCCAGAGAAAATTAAGCCATGCCATAAGCCCTGCCTTTGAAGTCTCAAAAATACTACAGAGCCCCGTAAAAAACGTTAATTCGACTCTTGCGTATACTCGAAGCGCACGATATCATGGCGAGCAATTATCTTCTGAGAGAGGATAGATCCTAGAAGCTAGATTAAAGCGTTGAAGCGTCGACTCGAATTAAATCCAACGGGATGGAACGGGACGCTCGCGATTACGTGTCGGTGTGTGCACTTCGGACAGGTGTCGCATGAGGGGAAAAACGAAAACCGACAGCAAATCGTGGTCCCGTCGTCAGCTTTACTCGTTGAATAAGATACTTTTTACAAGACAAACTCCGCGTTATTTTCTCTATCGTTTCGAATATCATTAAGGCTACTCGCATTTTACATCGGATCAATAAAAAAAGACTAATGGATATTTAAAAGCAAAAACTGATCCGATGAAAGAGAAAGAATTATCTAGCCGGCGCGCGTGAAAAGGTCTAAGCTGGGATCGAATTTCGGGCGTTTTACGCGGGAAAACGTGGCGGCATGCGAAATGTATTCGCGATAGGAAATGGGAAAACTGTGTGAAAGGGTGGGCTTCGAGTCTTGTCGGCACGGAGGAATGGCTCGCATTGAATTCTTCTCGCATACGGGATTAAGCTGTTCGATTTGCCCGGGCCATTTTCGCTACCTGCCGAGCCGGCATTTTCGATTTGCCGTCGTTAAGCGTTGCCCCGGACTTCGGAAAAGGCCGATACCATTCCGATCACGAGGGGAAATCTGTTCTGTTTAGTTGGCCAATCTCCTTGTTTCCGGTTCTCGCGACGGAACACGACCAAAATTACCAGGGGAAGCTCGTAACTTGTAATAGAAGAGATAGCTGAACGTACCGGTACCCGTTCCTCGTTACGGAAATCTGCACGTGCCGAAACTTTTCGAATTAATAGTCATGCGCATATTCGATACGAAGATACCCCGGGACACGTGCTGTAAACTTGTACGAAAGTAGGACGGAAGTTACACGGATTTCTGGGAAGATTATTCAAGAGACATCGTCCCGACGATTCTTTGCTTGTTTCAATGAAACGCGGCGAAATCCGGGTTTGGCTCGTCTATATGCAAGCTTGATTAAGATCATTGAAACCGTAATCCAACGGAAGCCACGAAGCGTAGAGTCTAATTGAAGACGAGTTTTCAAAGATCTCTGAAGATAAATGAAAAAGCGATTCGCAGTGGAATTTTTTTTTGAGGGGGTAGGCTGGTGTCGGACATCGGCGTTAAGTGTCAAGGTTTCGGTCAACCGCCACCACTTCTGTACACAGCGCGGATACTTTTATTGTCTAACGGATGGTCCTCCGGCCGATATATCACTTTCTCATCTGCATATCGTCCCGAGGGAGGAACTGCGTGAAATTGAGGGCAACAGAGCCGAGGATCTGATGCAGATGCGCACGCGGATTAAATCTCTTCGCTAGGGACGCTTTATGCGTACATTTGCATCCGAAATCGCTTCATACAATTAATGTTATCAGAGCGAAGGAACGGCGAATGTAATGTTTAATCAACGAGAATAACCAATTAGAAGAGATATTGGGAGTATGAAATTTAAAAAAAAAAATGATATCCCGACGGTAAATGGGAATTTAAATAAAAAAAAATTGAATTTCAGAATCAATAACGATTTGAATAAAACGTTCGGGAATGTGATTCCTCGCGGATGTCGAGATTTCAGCCGAGTCAATTGCGTGGAAAACTGTATTCCGCGTTCTATCAGCCAAATTCGTTATCCCGAAATTACCAATTGCCTTTTTTCGCACGCCCACGAGGAGCTTTACTTTTTTTTAGCCTCCACGAAGGTCAAAAGTCTAACACAGATTTTACGAACTACGTCAGAGCATTGATCTGTCACTAATTTACATGCAAAAACTTAAAGGAATAATATGAACAATGAAATAACGTATTTATAGATTGAAATAAAACATTTTTCGTAGAGTGATCTTACTTGATATCCATCGTACGTCCAGGAGGCCCATTTTAAGACGCAGCGTTGCTCGTCGAAGGGGAAGAACTCCACGTCGATGTCGCAGCTGCTGCGAAAAATCCCGTGGCTCAACCAGACCACCTGCCCCGTGTGACTGACAATCACGTTCGTATTGATGACTGCCGAGCTGTACTGTGGATCTGCGCTATAAACAAAGCCGAAAATATAGGCTGCCGCCGGATAGAAGAAATCACCGCGGCCCTGCTGCAGCCAATCAATACCAAAACTTCTGTTTTATAGCATAACGCCGCACCGTGTATAGAAAATCCTCAAGGGCTCGTCGAGACCGATCAATCATTCCATTAATAATCGATCACACATTTCTTACAATTGAAAAATGCAACGGAATTGTTTGTGGAAAAATTGTTTTACTTGTTGTATAGGATTGTGTCTGGCCTCCAGACGCGGTTGTAAGGAACGCGAATCACTTGGATTCCTGCGAATTCCGACGCGTTCCATTTCAGATGATGGTCGGTCCAGACTTGCGTCACCCAACAGTTGGTCGTCAGTATCTGGTTCTTCTCGTCCTGCACACGGAAGAACTTATGGCTAAAGGAAACTGGAGCATTTAAAAAAAATGAGCCGCCAACGGGGGAAATGCGTCGCGTGAAAGATGATTCTCGTTAAGCGCGAGATAAATCTTTGAAAGTTCGCATCGGTCTTCTCGCTGTAATTTGTCTTGGGTATCTCTGATTATATGAGTTTCCTGACTGCGTGTCCCCCCAAGAGGTTTTTCGACTGTCAACGTGGCCCAATGTCATCGAAGGAAATACACCGCGATGAATATAAATCGATATTTTCCGGGCTACGCTGAAAAGTGGAAGTTAACGTGACTTAGAGCGGACTCGACCTGAATTTCTCGAAGGAATAAGGAACTGCGGCGAAATACGCCGTTTCCACGATTTTTAGTTTATCGCGTTTTCTCGCGCGGGTGCGTAACGTTTCACCGGCGTCAAAGGGTGTATTTTCTTCGTCGGCTCTCAAGAATTCGCGCTCGAGAGAACTTCTCCTCGACCGTGCGAACATCGATTTTACCCGAGAGATTGACAAAATTTTGTCACCCTCGAATCATTTTCATATTTGTAATATGTCGCGTGGGGTCACGGAACAGCTGGTGATATTGCTGTTTCTCTTCGTCCGACTACTCACCACGTCGATTATATGGTGAAGGGAGAGACCGAAGACGACCGCCAGCGGTTGGGAGGAATTTTTAGCTGGCCGTACACCGGCGTCGTATCCATCGAGCAGATACTTCGTCAGTCTGTATTCGTGTTCATCCCCGAAACCTGGAAAAGCATGTACGCGTGGACCTTGTCCGATATTCGACGAAATTAAATTTCATTCGTACACTTCTCCCGCCGTTAATGGATTTTCTTTTTCGACAGCGATTTTAATTCCCGATACCCTACCACTCCGCGAACAAACATTTTTCTTGTCGCCCTTTTTCCGGGACCTAGATGAACCGTTTCGGATCACGCGAACAACTCGTAACAGATCAGGCGAGTTACATGCGCGATGAAGAAAGTCTCTCCCTAATCTAATTCCGATCGTTACATCAAGGCTATTCATTATAGTGTACCAAATCTGTACATAGAAGCTTTCGTCCCGTCGAAGTGGCTATTGTATCCCGAGGCGCGGGAAGCCCTTCCGTGGATCAGTTAATCTTCCATCCGTTCCATCTTCCCTCAAAGCTCAGGCGTCGCAGTCAAACCTCAATTAGATAAAGGATCTCCGCGGAGACAATGTTAACGGTCGACAAAGAGCGCGACCCATAGCCATGATTAATTAACGAAAGAGCTCCTTTGATACAAAGATTTCCGCCGAATAATATCTTATTCTTCGAATGCGAAGCCGGAGATTTTTCTCCCGGGAAAATGTCCTTTTCGAATCTTCGATCCGGGATGTAAAACGTCTAAGAAAAGGATGATCCCTGTCGCAGTTGAATCTTCTTCGAGGTGTAAGGTCGCGCGACTGACACATGGTTCAAGGAATTCTCTCCCCAACTCTCTTAATTCCGATCGTTAAATCGACGTCATACGTCGCGGTATCCGCCCAGCGTCACGTTTTTTCTCAATCGCTTTATAACCGCCATCGTCACCAGTCGTATTCTCGCAATTTTTCTCTACCTACCAAGAAACACGATTTCGCATTTATTCAGGAATCATACGCGACATTCGTCCAGGAAATTTTCACTCGTAACAGTTAAACCGTTGCCGTGAATTTCTTATGGTTCTTTACCAAAGTACAGTATCTAATTAGAGGAGCTCGATCAAGTGAAAAGTGAAGGGATCTAATTTTAACGTGACCAACTTTCCCCGGTATTACTATCTCTTTTCGTCGCCGTCTTTACGCTTCATATTTTGCGAATATCGATAATTTCCGGGCGAAGTTGAGCGCGTCGAGGCTCCCGTGCACGCTTTTGAACGCGCGGTATTTACACGCGGCATTTAAAAGACATTTAAATCTGCTTTTCCCCTCGCCACCGAGGATTCTATCCATCGCGCGGCTCTTTTCCGGCTGTAAATTCGCGCTTTTGTACCAATCGACGCGCGAACCGCTACCAAGCGCGTAAAATTCGACCAGCTGCGTGCTTCCTCTTTTTCTACCGTTTCCGCGCTAAGTTCCGCGTCCGATCCATCAAATCGTACATTTATACACGGAATCGTCGCAAGTGGCTACTAGCGAATTTATTTTTAATCCGCTTAAACGGATTCAATTCTCGCGTGACCCAAATTCTTTTCTCGTTGTACAAAACAAATTGCAATTGCGTACAAAGCATAATTAAATAGCGATAGCCAGTTTGATTTTCAGAGTGGAAAATCGTTTGTCAAACGGTGAAACGCAAATGTTATATGGCTTGTCAACAACTCTGCATGCGTGGTACGAGATCGCAATTTGCATATGACGAGTTACCCGCAACGAAAACGGAGCGTTAATCGGGTACACGGGGAGAATCCTTAAAGAAACGATTCTCGAGTTTGCGTTCGTTTGGAACCCCGAGCTTAAGTTCTTCGTAGGTAACGCGAGCCGGGACTTCTCCATCAAACGTTTACGTTGGCCTCCCGTGTAAACGTTTGCAGACGTCGTTTCGCTGATAATTCGCGATCGGAACATCCCCGGAATTTGCATACTCGCCGCCACCAGAAATTCACTGACTCGCCCGTGACACGTCCAACCCCGCAGATCGATCTGTTTGTTTACCACGCAACACCGGGAATCATTAGTTACAGCGAGTGTGATCGACGGCCACTGGCCAGACCATTAATTGCCCCCGAATTCCCTTAACTTTGTTCCAATCAAATCGACGAAGATAATTCTCTCCCGACGACGAATGCGAAATAAATATTTGCTCGTTGGTTTTCTTTGATCACCGGCTTCTCTCCCCGCAAATATATACCCAGTGAAATTTCCACCCGGTAAAATCAAAGAGACCGTGTATATACGCAAAGATATTATAGCCGCTTCTATGGTATTTCTTAAAGTAGCATCTCGTTACAAGTTGGTACGATTTTCCTATTGGAATTTTATTCCACGATATTTCCAAGAGCGAACGAAGAGGGTGTCGCGCATTTACAGGCATCGATCGCGTATCGATGCTCGATTTTCTGTCCTCAAGCGTCCTGGATTGCACGGTAATTCGTGGACACTCGTTGATATAAAACCAGAGTCCCGTGTTATCGGGAAACCTTCGTTCCCTCTGATATTCCCTTTCCTCTTGAAACTGCTGCTTTAAATACCATTTTTATTTTACGGACAAAAATTTGTTATCGGCTTCGTTACTGTGAGAGATTTTATTATACCTAGCTTGAGAGCATCTCGTGATTTCAATGTTTGTTGAAATTCCGCATTTCCCTGAAGTGCTTGTATTTTCTTAACGGGGTATTAGATTAGAGCCTAACAGAAATATATATAACGTTACTCCGAGGGGAAAGAATTATCAGCAGATAAAAAGTTATTAAGCGTAAAATACGCGTAGCTTTATAATTTTTCGTCGGGTGAACCTGGGCCGTTTATTTTTGCGGGATGTTGAGAGGCGAGTTATCTAAGCAGGAAGTTCCGGACCATTTGTTATTTGCATCCTAACGAGAAACGCTCAGACCGCATCCCCTTAACAGAACAAACAGGGAAACCTTGCCTGACAACGAAGTCCCGAAGTTTCGCGAACGTTTTTGACGAAGAAAAATCCTCGCGGCGAATGGAATATTGTCGGAGAAGCTCCGGCCCAGCTGTATCGCGTACAAAATGAAATATTCACGAACTCGCCCGATTCTCTCATAGAAAAATAGTATACGACAACGCGTTGACGGGGGAAAATTTCAAGGCGATGAAACACCGTCGAACGATGAGAAAAGATACAAACAGCGAAGTTGGAGATGAAATCGAATTCGGTTGACTTTGCTGGTCACTCGGGGGCGGGAAAATTTTCGAAGTCAGGGAAACTCATTTACAACTCAAGCGGCGCTCATGAAATTTCTCCCCAGGAAATCCTGTCGATCGGAGCAATCTAGTTATCGGGCAGACACAAGAAATTGGCCTTAATCGTGGAACCGGCCTTCTTAATCAGTATTTCCCTACTTCAATCTCGGCTACGCATCAGATTGAATCTCGGTATGCAAACAAGATTGCAGGCTTTTCACAATCCGAATAAAATATAAAATCGTTCTGGCTTGGATCTATTTGTTTTTTAACTTCGAATTTTATCGAGAATCATTCCAGACAAATTTCGAAACGAGCAATTAAACATTTTATTCGAGTAATCATTTCTTTAAATAAATTGCCGGCACAGTATAATGTCAACAGTGTGAGGAATCATGCGATGAATGAATCGCGGAAGATTTTTCTATTTCATTTTCAAAATTGATTAGTTATAAAATTTGAAGAACAATTTACGGCGAATTGGATGAAATCGAGGTGGATCGAACGACTTACCATTTCCGAAAATGATGGCCAAAACTCCGTAATGAAAGAACAGGACCAGAGGCGACATGGAATTGATGGACCAGTTAAACGCGAGACCGCCTGTCCTCGACTGGTGTCCGATGCTTTTCAACCACCGTGCAATTTCGACCCTGAATCCCGCGCTACCCCTACCAGGCGGGCCGTCCATTCCCAAGGAAATTCGCGCAGGCGTTTCAAACAATGCAGACACGAATGTTAAACAACCCGTGGCTGCTTGCACAGGGTCCATTCCGGTATTCGGCGCGTTCGCGCCTGATAAAAGAGGATCGACCACTCCAATTGTAAATATGCTCCGATTAGCGGATCGCAATTAAGCGCGGTGATGAAATTAAATAGGGCTCTCGTCATCCCGCAAAAGACGATATCAGTTCGGTCTGGATGCTATTAGGAAAATGAAATTTATATTTAAAGCACGTCTACGTTATTTTGTTTCCCCAGCGACACTCGCCTGTCATTTCGGCACGCTTTCAAAATTGACAGGTAAACCTATCGTCCCAGGAGCGACCACGTTTTAACCAGTGAATTTCACCTATCTAACGAAACCGTGACAAATTTCCTGTTCGATTCTTTCAAGGCTCGCGCTTTTACCTTTGATAATCGAATCGGTCACGATGATGCTTCATACTTCGGGACCGTTTGAGAAATGGACATAAAATACTGCTTCAAATACGACGAGGATGGCATAATTACGAACTGCCCCAAGTGCTCGAGATCATTTAAATACTTCAACAATTCGAATTCCGCTGAACTTACCAAAAAACTCGACAGGATGTCGACGAAATTCCAGGATGTCACAAACTACGTGATGCAAATCGTGTCTACCGGGATTCGGCCGGACAACGTCTACGAGGTTTAATTAACTCACGCAACTAATTACTAAATTGAATTAAATATGTGATGCAGCTATCGTTATCGTAGGCAAAAATGTATCTGTCACCGGAAGTAGACCTATCGTCTATCAAGATCACCGTGAAAGGGAACAACCTTCGCGTTAACGTGTGCAAACCATTGAACGATCAATTAGTTAAACACTTGCCGGATATCAGCGAGAGATCGGTGCTAGGGGAGTTGGTGAAGAAAATGATGAGGCACGCTGAGAATTTACTCATACCCGAAGGTATCGATAGCGCGAAAGTCCGAGCAGTGGTTGACAACAAGAACAGGATGCTCGTGCTCACGGCACCTACATTAAAATCAACCAAGCCGAAAAAGAATATTGAGAAGAGCTGAGATGTAACTTTCGCCCTTCTCGCACGAAGCTATAAGCAATCGAAAATGCAAAGTTTGATAAAATAAATGACAAGCGATCGATGTCAAGATTAATCAGTGCACTTCAGTTGACCCGTGAAAAATTTCCGTTTAACCCAACTCCTATTTCCCCTCCTATAATGGAAAAACTACCGCAGTACTGTCAAGAGAACGCAATCACTTTAAAGCAGAACGAGTACATGAATTTTGAAATGATGACGAACAGACACAAAATGGGTATCACGTTTGAGAAAGTTCCCAAGTTTTATGTCATTGAAGGCAAAGAATATTACGCCGTACGTTTGACGATGTAATTAAATTGTTCGTTTGATTAATGCCTCATGTATTTACAGGCTGAAATGAAGAC
>SHCU01000015.1:666964-680711 GCA_004307685.1 Ceratina australensis
CGAGGTATATACATCTCTTTATCTACGTACTTCACACATTTCTAGTACGGACATATCATATTGCTTTCTGATATTTTAGAATCTGTAATCTTGAACTGATGATGGAATATGGATGCGAGGCATGGAAATCTTATTTGGAAATAGTGGTGCAATTGGTAAACCAAGCTCAGAAGCAGTTGCAAGACTTGAGAAAAAAGATACAAGAAGTCAACTGGCAAAGGAAATCTATGCAAACCCAAGGAGGGGAAAAGTTGAGGGCTTTGGAAGCTCAATGGGTGGGATTGGTATCGAAGAATTATGAGATTGAACAAGCATGCGTTCACTTGGAGGAAGAAATACAAAAGGTAATACAGAACAAGGGAGAGGCTGTAGAAATCAGTGATGTACCAGGGGAAGAGGAGCCTGATGTACCAGGAAAAAGTGCCACCGAGGTTATGGCATCAGAGATGGATCACCAGGAACAAGAGAATCAGGAACCTTAAAAACATATGCTAATTGTAAATAGAATAATGTATGAAACTGTGAATGATTGAGGCTTGAATGTTATTGAAATATGAATAAATGTATTGATTTTATTTAAAAGTGATTGGAAACTTATTCAAACTATCCCATTGTACCTTCTTGGAATGATGAAAATAATGTGCTGTGATACCACAAGAAAGTTACATTTTCTGTGAATAAACCATGAGAATCAGTTGACAACAGACTCAAACGAATAAAAACACGTAATAAGAAAATATAATTCATTAAAATACGAATATCTTCTCGTATTTATTGCCGAAACATCGAACTGTTGGAAGAACAGGTTAGTATTCACGAACGATAGAAGAATCTCGAAGTGTCATTAATTTCGAAATCGTAAATTTCCTATTTAATGATTAATAAATATCCTATTTAAAAAATTTGCAGATAATTTAAAAAATGCCGTATGGTCTCACATGGTCGAAATTCATTGCTTTTACTTCGTTAGGATTTCTTGCAATGATGAGTGGCGCCCAATGGGTGCACAACATTTACAAACCACTCGACGATTTGGATGATCTTGTGGAAGAAGCAGTAAAGAAAAGACTATCAGAACGATAGGATCCTAATTAATGTTAACCATGTAGCAACAAATTAATTGTATATATATTATAATTTAATAAATCGATCGTGATTTTAAGATTTTTTGCAATTGTTTCATCAAGAATCCACACCGACGTTTATATGGAATTTCTCAGCAAATTTAATTCATATAATTATTCAAAAGTAGTAACGTCCATCAAAGGATTATTTGAAAGGACGGAGGGATTCAAAATGTATTTAAATCGATGAAAACTATAACGTAATAAAACAGAGAAGTTTTGCTTTCGTTGAACATGGTACCAGACTTAATAAAGCACAATTTATTTCGTCATAGTTTACACATATCACGCTTTTCTTTAATGCTTGAAATATACATATTTACAGGATGAATATCACCGTTTATAAATGACATAGATTATCGCGTGTAACAATTATTTATAACTCACAGTATACTTGGAGGACTTTCTTAAATAGTTTTGCTTCCGTTGATGTGTCAGCAGCGTAATTTTCGTGCATAAGCCTAGCTCGTGTAACTTAGTTTGTTAGGACAGCTACTAATTCGTACTTTTCCTTTTTTTTACCTGAGTTCTTACTTTGTTCGTAGCCATAGCCAGCATGGCTTCGGTATCGGCGAGTTGCCCTTGCAGATGTTCGATAGCAGCATGTTGAGCTGCGATTTGCGTATCACGCGCGTTCAACTTTAACTCTATGGTAGCCCGTTCCTTCTCCAACAGAAAAACGCGTGCCCGTAGCTCTGCCTTGTCCTCTCGCATAGCCATCAATTCCTGCGCGACGATAAAAATAGCTGCATTCATAGATCCTTGAAATATTCGGCTAAACGGTAAATCGAACGAACCTGCATAAGTACAGCGGTTTCTAAATCTAATTTCCGAGCCTCGGCGAGGGAAATGGTGTTCTTAGAATTCAAAGGTTCAACGTGGACGCTTTCTAATTCTATTACCGTCGATCTAACCATTGCTCGTTCTCCTTTTAATCTACTGATGTGTCTTCTAAGCCTTTGTTCGTCGTCTACAGACCAAGACACTTCGGACCTATAAATTTTCAATTTATGAAATCGTTATTTCCTTTAAGAATTCATGTCATACTTACTCGTCCGATAACACTATACTATCTTCCCATGGGGCATTAAGAGTGTTCATACGTTCGTTTTCCAATTTATTCAAGACGTGATAAGCTACATGTTCTGCTGCCCTTCTATTATCGATCGTAATAGTATTCCTTTCGGTAGACAAAGCGATTTCGCTCTCTAGCAATGCTACTAGGACGTCGTAAGCCTCTATAGCTCGATCACTATAGGAGAGCGCTAAGCGTAAAGCGGTTGCATTCGACTCGTACTTTCCTACTAGAAGACTTAATCTGGAAAATATTAAAAATCATTACATACTCCGTACATAATTCCTTTTATTAATTACGAATTTCGAAAAGTACCTGTCGCATTGCGCCTTACTCTCGTGCAAGGTCAACGCGAGTACCGCGTTATTCGCTCGTGCGTGTTCCAATCGACTGTTCAATCTCTCGGTCTCCACTTCGAACTGCTTCTCGGATCCGTTCAACTCTTGAATGTTCGAGTGATCCAGCAGATCTGAAACTAGGTGTTCGGCCACCATCGTCGAGCACACCTGTTCCGAAACAAAGTTTCAATATTCGAAATTCGAACGTCTGCCGAGAGTAGACAACGTACCCCAAGGTTGGTAATATCGGGTCCTGTGATGTGCCTCTCGTCGGTTCTCCTGAGCCTCACCCTCTCGGCTATTTTAAGAACCGGAGCTTCCTCCCTCGTTACGCTCTTTGTCGGCGGTGTCTGCAGGGGCGGCAAGAGTGGCGAGCAAGGTGCACTCAAAGGTTCCGGCGAGCTGGTGTTGCCTCTTGTCTGCGAGAAAATCAAAGGAAGAAAACATTACAGTCGGAAGGGTTGATAAATATTTTTGCGAAAGTGTGGGCTGATCAAAGGCCGGCCGAAGCACCGGGGGTAACCACGCGAAAAATTCGTTCATGCCCGCAGAATGCATTTCGGGTGCCATCAGGATGAAAAGAACGATCTTCTTTTCATCGCTCTTTCCAGTCTGGGAAATGTATCCGCGGGCGAAAGGGCGAATATCACGCGGACACGATTTCACGGTTGGAATAGGTCAAATTTCTACCCACCCGCGACTCTCTGCGGGGCGACTCGCTGCCTTGCTGCCTCTGACTGTTAGCCTGATTCTTGAAATTCGCCAGCTGAGCCTGCAAGCTCGCGATCTCGGCACGAAGGGTCGTGACCTCCTCCTGCAACGCAGCTACGACAACGCTTTGGCACGAGGCCACCTGCTGCGCCGGCTCCGGCGTTGGTAACGCTGCCGGACTATCCAACTGCTCCCTGCCGTTCTGCTCACGCAAATTATTACTTAATTCCTATTGAATTACGCGGACGAGCTGGGAATTAATACAATTCCCAACTTTCACATTAGACGCCGGTGCAACATTTAGATTGGATATTTCCAAAGTTTACTGAAGTTCTCAACTCGTTCCCGGTATAATTACGCCGAGCGAACTGCGATTCAATTTGATCGGTTATTTAAGTTTCTTTTCGCCACCAAGTCTCGTTGTACTCAGCTCTGCGTAATAAAAGCTAGATCTTCAAGTATATTCTTAATGTTCATACCTCAGCATTCCGTGGCTCGATATCCTCGCAGCAACTGGAATCGGCATCACCCAAGGTCCGATCACCGTCACCCTGGATGTCTCCACCGCCTTCGCTCTCTTCCACGGGGTTGGTGATAGACCCCTCCGCATCTCTACTAGTTTCTATCTCTACAATTTGTCAAAAGGAGAATGGAACTGCAATCAGTTGAGCCCAACGTTAAAACTACTACTATTCATCGATCAAATAACTGTCCCTACCATTTTAAAGTGCCAACAATAAATTGTGCTCGAATGTAAAAAAATATGAATATGATATATTACTGTACAAAAGCTATTAGAAGGCTTAATGTTAAATTAACCGGAAACGAGGATGCGTTGAAATAAATATACAATCTGAAAATTTGGCCACGTGGCAAGAAAAACGAGGAACGGAGTGGCTCGCAGCAGGGTACGCGTTGAAACATCAAACACGCGAGTCATAAATCTCTGTCGGAAGGGAGTCGAACAGATTTACGGAATTGGTTGCGTTCTCTCTCTCTTCTTACCGGACTCATCCTCCTCGGCAATTACGGTAGCCCGATGCCTCTCGAGTTGCCTGCCGAGCTCGGCGATCACGGAATGCAACTCGGTAAGCCTCTCCTCGTGCCTCGCCGCTTGCTGTTCCGCCCTCTGTTCCGCTCGCGCGGCCTGCACCTCCGCGCGGACCAGAGCCGCCTCGGCCGCCTCCCTGGCCCTAGTCGCCGCCACCAACCTTGAATTCAGCTCGGTGACCTCGGACCGCAACGAGGACAAGGCGGCCGCGTGCAGCTGCAAAAATCATCGATATCCCTCGGTCACCGATCGATCATGTTTCCAGAGAAATCGACGGTGTCACTGTTTCAATCCAACAGCGTCTTCATTTTTTTTTAAGCGAACGTGAATTCGACTTTAATTAAGAGTCGCAGCGCTTAAGAGTTATCGCTGTAATACCGCAAGAGATTTAAGAAAACGTTTAACCCTTTGACTGCTGACGAGCGCTATCGCGCTCTTACGTTACTCCAAAAATGCGTAGACTGCGGAGAGCGTAAAATAATGCTGATCCGGAACACTAGCATTTGTGCGTCCAGTGAAGCGTCGCATATAAACAATATACGTCATCTACACCAACCGAAATATTTAGTCTTGAAAAGCTAGCTGGACGAAATTTGCGACGGTGCGTGGAATGCAGCAGTAAACGCGGTGGAGAAGTTAAACGTTCAAACCTAATTTGTTCTATTTGTAAAAAGGGAATTCACGCGCTTTGTATAGCCAACCGGCTGTGTAAAAAATTATAAGAAATTATTTGTGTTAATTTGACTGAATCACAAGCGCTCGTTACCAATTTTATTCACAAAATTAATTAAAACAAATTTATGTAAACAATTGATATTTTTCAATTTTTGTTGTTGCAAAGTAATACAAGTGACTTTATCGCGCGAAAAGTGTTTTACGTTTTTTTCCCATACACGAGCAATTAGTGCCGCGGTTTTGGCATATGTCTGAAAAAATACGTCAGCAGCCAAACGGTTAAGGATCTGGCATTAGGTTGATGCAATTCATGTTAACCCAGGTTGTGGTTTATCGCGTCTAATTTTGATCAAGCTTGCTTGTCATTTCAATAAATTTGCAGGTGGGTGTAATGTTGTACAGAATTCCAGTTAAGGAAACAGGCATCCGCTAATCCTAAGTTTCGTCGAGGTCGATTCATCGTGTCATTTCCTGAACTACGATATCATCTGAAATTGTGTAGCAGCTTCACGTGAAACGCATAAGGATCGTGGGTTTATCTGATAATTGAACCTAGCTTTAGCGGGAACAGCTGTTTTCAGCGAATCGAGACGACGCAAATGGGCGCCGGTCCTCATTAATTTCGTTGCATTCGCGGTATCTCGAGCGCGAATGGTAAAAATAGAGGAAGACGAGGGATACGTGTTTATCGCCGAGAGTGTCCTTCGCGGGAGCAACCGCGCGTGACGGACGTTACGAGACGAGCCGCTAATGATTCCTGGTGATAGCGCCCGTCGATCGAAGAGCGAAAGAGAAAGAACGCGTATAAGAATCACCGCTCGTAATTACGACGCATCAGTCGACATCGCGAGAGGGTGCGGAATCCTTCACGTGTACGAATCCTTCACGTTGGGTAAACTAGTTTATTACATGTATATTCTAGTCGCGTAAATAATACCAGTAAATAAACCCTTCGCGGACGACGACTTTTTCGGCCGGCTGAGGTAGCAGGACGAAGCGATTTTCGCGAATGCGTTGAGTGACTTGCATGATGCGATAAAACGATCTTACATATAAATTATCTTTTAAAAACGTTATATTTCTATTTATTTATATTTATATCTTTAAAATTATACTTACAATAATAACTATCTATACAAGAAACTATCTAGACGTGTTCCGAAGTATCACTCCTACGCGATTGGGACTTACCTGGATCGCTTCGAACTTGCTTAGGATCGTCATGAATAAGACGTTCAATTCGACGGATAAGGGGTTGGACGTCGATTTTGAAGCTCGCTCTCGTGGTTGTCGAAAATCTCCTCTCAATTTATGTACCAAATTTTTTAATTTTTTTTTTAAAGACCTTTTTTTTGAAAAACCTTTCATTATCTTAGCTCTGTTACGACGAATTATTTCACACATCCTATATGAGAACCTAAACAGCTCGGTAACTTCTTTAAGAAACGATAGTGCAATCCAATCGGTTGGAGATAAGGGACACATAAATATACACCGACTGGTGCCTCTCACTCACCATTCGTCCTGTCGCACGAAAAGCCATGGTGACTGAGAGTCATCTCTCGTCCGCAAAGGGTTAACTCGCATCGACAAATATTCTTGGGATTTGTTAATAAAACGTCGTGAGAATTCAAGCGTGATTAACTGGACGCTCTTGCGACGGTATTAAGCTCTGGAAAATTCTTGACACCTTCAGAAGTTTTCTGCATGAAGATGAGAATCCTGCTAATCCTGCCACTGATCCTGCTGGTCCTTGATACGACGGCTGCGGGACAAGCTGAGAGCGTGATACTGCCGTCAGGAAGCACTTGCGAGGATGCTACGCCCTGCCCGAGCGGCACAAAATGCAAGATGGTCTCGTCGTCTCATTGCGACGACTGCGATCCCGTGCCGGCGTGCTACGTGGATTCCTGAGTATCGCAATACCGGAAAAAGTCCAAGTGGCCCGGGTCGAAGCCGCTGCTCATTCTACTGCTTTATCGGATATCGCGTATCGTAACAGATATTATCATAGACGGTTGACGTAGAAACGAAAGCTAACAACCTGAAGCTTGCTTGCTCCTCTCACTCGTTCGCGTACTTTCATTTGTGAATTTAATAGGGTAATACCGTTGATAGCAATATCGTTATTGATAAGCAACCAGTAATAGTCTAGATCATTGGGAGCGCGGTGTAATTTAGGAACATGAATATTTATGCGAAACAGTGCATTAAAAGTTATTTTATAATACAGAGAGTTCGCTATTAAATTCTTTTATCTATTTTCTAGAGTGCGTAGAGTAGACCAAAAAGGAGTAGAGCCGAGATGCACCGGTTAGCATCGAGGGAAACCAGTCAGGTCGCGCGAATTCTTCGCAATGACTCACGAGGTGATTACCGAAGAAGACAGGTTGCACAGGCTTCTCTCGTGTTCCCTTCTCGTGTTCTTCTCGACGCACGCGCTGCTCCCGGTGCACCATGCCACGTATACCGAATTTCTCGTCTCTCTCTCTCTGAGACGTCCGCCGTCTCGTAGCTCGTAAAGCGATACCGGAAATTGCGGTAAAGTGGTGTAAAGCTCGGCGACAAGGGCGATCGCGGGTGGGGCATCAACTTTCTCGACAGTCGAATACCCGATACGTCCTCCCGGATAGAACCCGCTTTGATACACGAAATTACTTGGAAACTGGAGGCGGACGAGGCTCGTCAATGAAGGGAAAGTCGAACGCTGTTCAAACTTTTCCGTCCTGCCGATTGCGAACGTCGATTCGTAATATAATCAGAGTCATGTTTCATGCGGGACTTTAAAATCGAAATCCGTGAGATGCTCGTTTCGAATGGAAATCGCGAGAGGCGTGCCTGCCTTAAAATGTAAACGAGTCGTCAATGAATCCGTCGTTCGATCCGATGAAATCACTCCTTTCGCTGTTCTCTCGAGTTTCGATTGCAACCTTGCACCTTTCCATCCGTATGTTCGCATTAAAAATTCGAATTCTGTAGCGAAAGAAGGTACCCGCTGGCCCTGTATTTAAGTATCTCTCCCTGTTGAGTTTTACACGTTTTAGGAACTCGAGGCTTAATTTAACGCGTGATAAAAAAAAAACAGTTTTTACTCTGTTTGCTACAGTGTCGAATGCGACGATAACAAGCAGTGGAGTTTTGCGTGCAGCTTTCACCGGTACATTGTAAAACGTATCACGTTTCATTTGGAACGATGCAGTAACTTTGTTATACACGCAGCAGCGAGCATTGTGATAACATTTGTTTCTCTTCGTCCGATCGAGTTCATAACGAGATCACTGGTACACGCAGATCGTAACTGGATTTTATCAATAAAACCGGGTCTGGTAATCCGTTGGAGGGTCAAGTGGACCCCTCCTTGACCCATCCTGCATGACCCCCTTTTTCCCTTTGTGTGGTCAACAGAAGGGATCAGGGAGCTTACTCGTTTTGATCCGAAGGGGGTAAAGATCGTCGAGCGAAGACGAACCGGGTCTAAGGGTTGCAGCACACGGTTTCAAGCGGCCCTTTTGTGACAGCAGCATGTGACACAAAAGAGGTAACCCGCAGACGCGTCTATTCTGACTGGATGCGAGCGCGTTGCCTGTGAAATGGCAGCCCCGACTTCTTGCGTCTAGAGGACCCTCTCTGTGTACCTAATCTGCTAGCCACAATAGTATTTCCCAAAATTGGTTGCGTGCACCGAGGTCTCTATTCAAAGTTCTACCGCAATAAAGATCTACTTACGTAACATCATACTCTGTGATTTTTCATTTTACAAAAATAGATTTTCCAGTATAATCTAACAGACTAGTAATTTTATTTAAGATAATGAAGAAAATAGTGGACTTCGTTTTTGAAATCAAGGTTNAAAAATAGATTTTCCAGTATAATCTAACAGATTTTATTTAAGAATTTTATGAATTTTATTTAAGATAATGAAGAAAATAGTGGACTTCGTTTTTGAAATCAAGGTTTATTTTGTATGAAAAATCTGTAGTTTATTAACACTAGAAAGACTGAAACTTAGTATATACCTATATTGCCTAAAAGCAGTAAAAATGACTTCATTGTAAAAGAATAACTAACGTGTAAAGAAATTTATCTAAAATTGATTTTTAATATTTTCTTATGTTATTTACAGTTATAAAATAGGTTATTAATAAATATTAACGATAAAAAGAATTTCTAAGAGATTGTATCATTATATAGATAATTCTTTTTATAATTGAAACTAAAAAGCAGTCAACATAACTTCCTTAGGCAATCTAGTGTTAAGTAGCGAAAATCCGTAAACGTAGGATCGATCCATTCTATATTGGGAACGGACAGAGGAGAGATAGAAAGAAAATCAGCAATGACAGACGCGCGTTTGGGTGATTCGACGGAAAATATGGTATCAGGTAGGAGTGGCAGCGTCGGACTAAACGAAATTACGGGGACGAAAGTATATTCGAGATTCCTCTGTGAAATCGATCGTCCGGTTGGTTAGCCCCGTCGCTCTATTCCAGCCGGATTAAAGTTTAAAGGGTGTAGTAGTCGATTCTGCATAAACTTACGTGAGACAGACGAGGGGGTCTGAGGCTGACGGAGACAACGAACAGATGAACGGGATCGAGGAGCTTGACGAGGCTGCTTTCCGAGGGAGGGATAGGTGGATAGAGGGAAAAGCTGGAATGGGAAAAATAAGAGGAGGCGAGAGGAAAAGAATCTAAACGTGACACACGGAGAAGACGAGAGGGATAAAAAATGAACGAGACGTTTCCGCGTGGAAAAGAGAGCCGGGAGGACGGAAACATCGTCCTGTGACTGAGAGACGGTCCCCGATCCACTCTCGTCCCCGGCTTTTGAATCGCATACGACACCGGCAAAAATTACAAAACTCCATTATCGGATGTCGGAATGCTCTTCTCGCCTCCGGAAAGCATGTCCGCGTTTCGTTGACACCACATCGTATCCTGTCCCACTCCCCCCCTCTTGCATTAACGAGTGAAAATATTCAGAGGCGTTCACCGATCTCGATATTAATTGATATGGGAATAAACTTGAAAATCATTGAAATTCCGAGCAGAAGCGAGGAAGTTGATTAAACAAGCTGCATCGATCGCTGAACATTGGACCAGGGCTTAAGTCATAAATTATGATTAACGCTGGTAGATTCAGAATATTTAACGTGAAGAAATCTCCTGATTAACACTAGGTTGCTCAAGGAAGTCATTATGACTGCTTTTTACTTTCAATTAGAAAAAGAATTATGCATATAATGATACAATTTCTTAGAAATTTTGTCTATTGTTAATATTTACTAATAATCTGTTTAATAACTGTAAATATTATAAGAAAATATTAAAAATTGATTTTAAATAAAATTCTTTACCTTACCTTAATTATTCTTTCACAATGAAGTCATTTTGACTGCTCTTCGGCAATATAGGTATATACTAAGTTTCAGTCTTTCTAGTGTTAAATATGACTCGCGTATGCGAACAGTCGATGATCATATTCTTTTAGCGAGTACACGCTTTAGATATAAGTTTCTAAATGGAACCTAACTTACTGACTCCTGCTGCTTGTCCCTGTGACCAGTGTCAATTTGAATAGGTACGGTCTTGTCGGAGGTGCGATCACCGGGACAGCAGAGCCACGACCTGGACCTAGTCAACCCTTTCGGTTCCTCCTCCTCCTCTTCATCCTCGGTTGTGGCGCAATGGACGTACACCAAATCGTCCCTACGGGGCGTCTCGAGGATCTCTTTACCTGGGACGTTATTCGGTTGCACCGTGTTGTACCTGTTCGCCTGTTGACAATACTGAAGCTGCTGCTGCACCTGCACTCTCTGTTGGTGCACCCGATCGACGTAGTAACCCGGCTCCGCGGAGCCATTGTTCACGGCAACGGTGAAGCCCGCCACGTTGTTCGACTTCTCCTCACTGGAGCATCTTCTTTTCTCGACGAGAAACTCTTTCTTCCGCCGCCGGCGACGAACGATATTGTTCACCGATACGCTTTTTATCTGGTTGAGAACACTGCGCGAACTGTTCACGCGACAGGCAGCTCGTCACGCTCGGCCGAGCAGCAACACGACACGATGGTATGACTGAGATACAGCGACATTGTTAGCGATCGGCAGCGCAATCGAGTTGAATTTTTCCAATTACATTACGTTTTACTTGTCCCGAGACAAAGAACTCATGAAAGCTCGGCTCGACTAAAGATCTATTGCGAATTCCTGGCCTATTCAGCCCTTGTGAAATCCTTTGTCGAGCCGAAGCTCCATTATCAAACGTTGTCGGTCTACCTTATCGCCGGTCACACCTCGCGTTTCTTAACGTCCCGTTAATTAAAGCCAAATAAAGGAAGCTTTGTACTCGTTAGAGAAGAATTCCTGTCGTCTTCACGGGGAAACTAAACTAGTTCTCTCACGGTTCGACACGCACGGTGGCATGCGAGAGAAAAAAAGTAGGAAGCTGATCCCGATTCACGGCGTGAAAATCGCCACTAATTATAATTCGCGGCTGGATTTTTCTACCTTTGGCGCGCGCGACATCCCGCTGATTCTCGACGTCGGGATCTACCGGAAAAGCTCGAGCACTCGCCACAGTTAAACGCTTAATGACGTGAGACCCGCTGACTGAACTTGCCTTTTTTTAAACATTTTCTACGCGTTTAACGAGCGCGGCATTCCTGCCGCTCGTTAACTTGTCATTAGTGGCCTGGTCAACGGTGGTCTTCGGTGTGTTACCCTAACAGTTGTTGGTTAACTTCTCAACGTTCAATGTTAACAAAATAGGTATGCCAAATATAAATAAAAATTTTGCTAAATATCACTTGAAGTGTTAGTTGAAATTAATGAGGTAAGACTTCGATTTTATTATGAATAAAAATTGCTACAAAGATTAACACTAGAAAGACTGAAACTTAGTGTATACCTATATTGCCCAAAAACAGTCAAAATGATTTCATTGTGAAAGTATAACTAAGGTGTAAAGAATTTTATTTAAAGTCAATTTTTAATATTTTCTTATAATATTTACAGTTATTAAACAGATTAGTAGTAAATATTAACAATACAACAAAAATTTCTAAGAAATTGTATCATTATATACATAATTCTTTTTCTAATTGAAACTAAAAAGCAGTCAAAATGACTTCCTTAGGCATCTAGTCTTAACGAACTTGATAAATTGCTCTTGAATTAATCAATTGATTAAGAATCTAATCTAAAAAATTCTGAATTGCTCGGCAAACAGAAATCCGAGATGTGATGACACACGAGAGGACTGAGAGCCGCTGAGGTGGATACCGCTTTGTTTAGCGGAAGTTCGTTTGCCGGAAGTCGAGTGCACTCGTGTCTTTTTCACCAGCTCGGGGAATCGCGTTCCACCCGGGGTTAAAACTCGAAAATAACGAGTTTGTAAAAAAAAGGCGAGAAGCGCGCGTTTAACGTCGACGAACACGGTGGTCGACTAATTTCGTCGAGTGGCGAACATAAATCCTGCCCGTGTAAACATATTCGTGTGGCTAGCATAAATCTGTCAGTGGATTATAAACGTTGCGGAAGAAAGAATCAGGGGTAAGTATGAAAAGTGAGACGCGAACGATATCGCAGTGGAGCAGATAAGAAAATGTAAATACAATGTCAATTTTGAAGATGCATCTCAGCGTATCCCATCTGTCTTTTAAAAACAGTAATATATATTTCATTTCTTATATTTGAAATATTTTTACAGTCTGCAGACTATGAATTAGGGTAATAGTTTATACGTATACGTAGGATAAGTATTGTACTAAATAGAACTCGTATTAGCCGCGCCCAACGAATTAATAAAAAGTTAGGGAAACGAGATAACCAGTAATAATCCGTTTGATTAAACACGTGTTCCAGGCTCGCAATTAACCTAGTTAAATAAACCATTCGCGTGTATTTGAAAGCATTAATTCTCTCATTGAAAAAGAGAAATGCTCGCGGACCTCTTTCGACTTTGCAAAAGGCTTTAGTACTCGAAATGAATCCTACCCCTGAGGATTGTCAATACGGTATTCAGAATATAATTAGCAAAGGTTCAATGCAGTAAAGTTGAGCAATCACGGCGATCGATTTGATATTATAGTAACGGCGTTTCGATTTAGAACCTTAATTACTTCGCTATCAATTCTGAACGGCGCCGTGGAGATGTCGCGAAACGAGCGTGGCGAATAAATTAATTACTCGACCGGCAATTATGACGCGAGAAGGGGGGCGTGGATTTTCTGTCGCGGACCTAACGAGGCCCTCATTCTCGCCGGCAATTAGTTTTTATGTGGGACTAATGCGATCAAAGCTAACCGCATATTCCAGTGATTCACCATTGATCCTAATCGTTACCTAACAATGGGTGAATAGGCTAATCTTACGACGCCGCCAAGTGTCGAGAAATCTGACAAAAATTCTATTGGCATATTCATTAAATTATAAATTAGTAAACTGATCATCCTTTTCATCGTTCATTAAAACATTCAATGTAATCATTTATCTGCTGCAAGATTCACGAACAATAAATTCCTTAAATTCGTGTCCTAATTCCCATGGGATACAACAAAAATGCTCGCCGAGATTCGCGATGGAATACTTCGCAGGCAGGCGCGTTAATTAAACGAGTTAATTAGTCAAGGTGAGGCAACCGGCGCATGCCGAGAAACCCGCGTGAATTCGGTAAGAGGACGTACCGAGAGCGTTGGATACCAATTACGGGAGCTGCTCGCGATTTCCGCGGAAAAAGCAAGGGAGCGGTCAGTTGCCCCGCGACGTACGTTG
>SHCU01000015.1:687158-706283 GCA_004307685.1 Ceratina australensis
ATGGGTAAATGAAAGCACGCGAAATGTCCAAAGTGCTATTGCGTGTACGATAAGGAACTTTTCGAGCCGTACGTCACGCGTAATGCTATTTGTAATGTAAATTGGTCGGTCAATCGAGCCCCGATATCACACGAGAGGATTGGTTTTTTCGTCACCGGTGGATCTCGTTAGTGCATGATTTACCGGTCCGACCCGAGAACCCGGCCAATCGATATGAAACCACGGCGCGTATACGAAATTTGCAGGCGTCGATACGTTTGTCGTAAATCGAGCAATTAGCTAATGTAAATCGTCGCGCGTTAAGGCGTATTAGCGAGTAATGACCCGGTTTCATTAGCCGGCGCGCTCCTAGTGTATCTAATTGAATTGGCGAGCGCGTCACGTGATGATTCTGTGCTGGAAGGAAATTGAAACGGTCGTAAATAAACCTTTAACCGAGTGGATGTGTTGTGACTCAACTGACAGTGAGTCTGAAATTCGAGCGATCGACTTCTGATTGTATCGCGCGAGTCGAAGTACTCGTAAACTGGATAACTGCGAAATGGAACCATTAAAAGAGGTTCGCGTGGCCGCAGATATGTACATTATTATTTTCAATTTCCATACGCGTCGTTTACACGTAATTAAAAGCCGTGAAGTAGAACTAACAGAGCGGCGAACGCACACGAGCGTCCAGCCCATTTTTCACGCTCGCTGCCGTGACAGCGCTAATAGCTAGCAGGAACGAACGAGTAACCGAGCAATATCGAGCACTCCTCGGTAATATCGAGAATCGTCTTCGAGGCTATGCCGATAAATTGGTTTCGCCGGGAAAAAGGAAAACGAATTTAGGTAAGCTCGCGGTATCGATAAGGGGCAATCAGTAAAGATCCCTCCCTATTACGTGTATCGGAGAAAGAATTCCACGCAAATATGAGTACACCCGGGGAGACCAGACAGGATATATGCATGTACGTATACGGCGCGTCCAAGATAACGGAGTATACCGCAGTGCAATTCGCGTTACCGCCGTAATTGCTTCTGCATCGATTGTCCTCGCGAGGTCGGCCGTCTTCTATGCGCCCTACATACATAAAGGCAGCAGGCCTACTCTTTGGATCATAGTCCGCGATTGTCACCGACCGCCGAGGGAAAATAGTGACACGCGACAACCGTTCCACATCGGTCTTTACTAGAATGTTACCTGATTAACGATTCATGATATTCGCTCGCCTGTTATTTTCCTGTTCAATGAAATTCAGGCTAATAGAGGAATTTTCCAAATCGATTCTCGCTATCTGATTGTCCGCTGTACAGGGAATCGTAGCCAGCTCTTTACTTGTGTGAGTTTTTCCTAAGATGACAACATCTAAGATGTATGTAGAAACGTCAAAATCATGTAAGGATTCAAAAGCATTGATCCTGCATCGAGTATTGAAAATCAGGACAAAAATTTATTATTCCTCTTGAATTTCGTCCCGTAGGGAAAACTCACGTAACCAAGAGCTGGATAAGATTCCCCGTCCTTAGCCGTAAATTACTCCTTATCAATTATTACTTTTACATCGGCGAATACGAGAAGCTAAACCCACAAACGATACGATCTTATTTTCTCATTTCATTTGAACGATATTGATTCATTGAAACATTTCATACTCGGTATTATAAAATGATACACTATCACAGAGTCGCGATGAACCGAGCGAAATCGACTTGATCGTCACAATTAAACCGATTGAATTTCAATGGAAAATGAACATACTGCTTGCCCTACCGATCGCTACCAAGTATTAGGAACCCACTTCACCAATATCACACAGTAAACGACATGATACACGCGTGATCCGCGGATCTATCGGTCGATGGTGGCACGCGATAGATCGTTCGGTCGAAGGGAGCGAGCGAGCGATGGGTGAAACACTCGGTGGCGGACTGAGCCGCCGATTCTCCCACACCCTTCGAGAGAGCATTTCGTGTTCTCGGAGCGGCAAGCCGACGGCGTCCGAGCGACGCCGAGCGTCGCCGATCCTTCGGCTCGTCGCACTGCAACCTCCGATTCCTCGTTTGTCCCTCCACTTGTAGTCACAGCCCTGATACACTTTCCTATTGCGGCTAATAAAAGTTAACACCCCCGCGATGCAACCGGCCCGCGCGAAAACACCGGATATCGGTCCCGAACAACCCCTTGTATACAGTATTCATTTTTTTATACTAAGCGTGGGAGCTTTTCTCAGGTACCTCGGTATGTCATTTGCAATTACGGATAATCGATGAATTATCGGCGAGGGTATGAAATGGACCGTTTATTTTTAAAGTGGTGTAAGTCAATTTTTTCATGTATCGAGATATTTAAGGATATACGTATAAGAAAATTTAAAAATAGAGGCAAATTGTACGAAGTCTGGCAATGTTTCTATTATTTTATTAATATTTAATTTGTTTATGTAGATTTGTTTTAGGCGAATTAGACTACAATAATACATATTTATGGGCTGTAAATGGACTTACACCATTTTCAAAATTGATGATTATGGGATAATGGGTACAAAACATGGGAATTTTTTAAGAAATTAAACACGGACTAGTCATACATAAAAAATTTACATTAAATTAAGCATAAATTACGTGATATCTCATTTTTTTCAAAAATGGACTTACACCACTTTCAAAATAAACGGGCCAAATATGTATAGATTTCGTGAAAGCTGTTTGGGTCTAGAATTTTAAGTTTTTTATGAATATATAATTGCATACGTAGTTTCTTTTAAAAGGTACTAAGCTTTCTCCTGAATTTCCCTCTGTACAAATTCTATGGGTCAACATTCCAACAGTACGCAATGGGCTCAATGGATTACACACATATCCTGGAATCGGCACGCGAAGTGGCGTGGGTTATCAGGTGGGAGAAACCAATTTTCAACTGATAATTCCGATGGGAAATGAACCTATGCATTTTCCATGTTGAAATTTGTTATAAAAATTTCTTTCCATCTGATTTACATGTTCTATGATATTATTAATGCACGCGCGATGGCTTGCAGTTTCTATAGGATGCATGGGTGGGACAATATATGGGCTGGAAGACCTTCTTATCGATAGCGAGCCCACGCGTGGATTATTTATCGCGGAGGAATTGCGAGAATCCGGTGGCGCGGCTGTTCGACCAGCGACTAATGACTCTGTTCGATTACGGAAACAGGGACGACGTGATTGCGTCGAAATGATTCCATTAAGAGAGCGTACTGCCGATCGGTGCACCTCGCCGTTTAAAGGCAAGCCACGTGGAACTTGTACCGACATAATTACGGTGGAACGCGATTGCAGAGAGGAAAGACCGCCGAGGGTCTCTAATTACGAAGATTCGCGTGATAAACGCGTTTGTCTGTTACTATAAAAACTGATCTCCGCGCTTCGCATAGTCATGCGTACGAGTAACGGAGATACGCAGAATTTGATCGCGGACGGAGAAAAGTTGTTGCAGCCAACGTAAACTGACATCAGTGTGTCAAGCGTATTTGCTCGAAAGTGTCCTTTAGCGACGCGTGCCACACCTGTTTGCAACACTTGTCTCGCCACGCCTCTCAGATAATTTGAAGGAAACGTGAAAACGTCCGATTAACACTTCAAACTTGACTATTTATTTTACCTAGAAATATCAAAAATGTTGCATAAATGCATTATGTACATATCTCCATCAGAAACTCTAATCTCAATTTTCGATAGATAGAGACAGAGTCGATTCGTATTTCCAAAGTAAAGAACTCGGTGAAAAGATATGCAAATGAGTGGATGAAGATTTCTCGGGTGAAAGCGTTAAGATCAACGAGAAAAAAGAAGGGTAGTGTTAGTGCAATTAGGCAGGACGGCTAGGGTGTGGTTCCTTAATTAACTTCACTAATTTCTCAATTAACGCGACGCCGTCTTCCGCAAGCAAAGGAGGGAAAACGTAGGAGGGACACTAACGCCGTGACCCAAACTACCCCCTCAGACAATAAATCCGAATTCCACTTACTATCATTCTATACTAATTGAAATGCTATTGCAAAAGAAAATACAAAATAATAAACAGCGAATTTCACTTATTCACTACTACTTCCTACTCACTATTTCACTTTATTTACTTGCGACGCGCGAAAATGTAAATTACATCGATGTGAATGCGTGTTGCAACGTTAAACTGATAAAAGAAATGTTTCATTTAAAAAACTGTTTCATTTTTTATAAGAAACCACGGTCTGACGACGAAGGAATTCAATTCAGATGTTTGAGAAGCAGTCGTTGGGCGCAGAAATTTATGCGAGTATCTCGATGAACTCCACGGATAAAAAAAAAGTGAATTTACGAGGTACAGGGTCAGGCTAGTCTCTCTTATAAAGGAGAAGCGGGCCGTAAAGAGCATACGACGCGTTAATAAAGAAATAAGATTCTCGTTAATTGCGAGAGGATGGAGTCTCGCGCGTGCGTCGATATATCGTCTGCCTGGCGACGATGCCTCGGGGCTTTATTGCGACGCGATGCCGGCTCGAAGAATTCGTCTCGAGCGTTCAACACACGCTCCCGGCTGGCCTCGGATGAAATTCTCGAGACAGAGGACAGCAGAAGTAAATATCCGGGGAAGACGGGGGCGATGGGAAGTAACGATCTTCCTGGAAAAACATCCTAAAGCTCCGACTGTCTCCATTCCCGGGGAGAAAATTCGAACGCGAGATTGGTCTCCGGTCCGATGGAACGAGACGGATTTTTATTGCCGATCGAGCCAGCAGGCGAACAACGAAACGGTCGATACCGTTTAGGCTGTGTAAACGTTGCAAATTGATTTGCGCGTGACGTGGAAAACTGTCCGCCCGCTGGATTAGGAAGGTTGCTACGGTGAGCTGGGAATTCGTTCTGGCCGGAGACTGAACTTTGCATTGCAAGTCAATTAGAAAGCTGGAGTTCGCCGAGAATACGAAATAGGCTTTTCGAACTCGTGGGAACGATGATGATAGACCGGAAAGACCGCGTTAGAAAGTTCGTAACGAAAAACTTTAGGACAAAAAGCGCACTGAACAACCGCTCAAACGATTGTAACCATGAACGAGAGATTCTCTGATATACGAGAAGAGCTTCCGATTGATGACCCGAATAGTTCCTCGCGAAAGTTATCAGCCGGTACGATACGAGATTACATATTCGATAAGCTATTGTTCCTGGACGAATCCGACTCTCCGACCGTGTATTGCTGGCCAGTGATAACAGGCACAAAGCGTACCATAATCGTGCTGCTTAATTCAATCTGTAATAAGCCATGTTCAGTTTATCTCGGATCATGCGGGGCCATAGTTCACGGTATATGCTAAACGGTAGCATGCGAAAAATCAACAGAATTTCTTCCTCGAGATCCTTGATGCTAGTATAAACTTCCCTTAATTATTCTAACATTATACAAAATTAATTATTATGAAATATTTTAATGATTTTTACGGAGTGCGAATGTGTCAAACCTGAAAGAGTAGAAGGTTAGAACAGAATGTCTAACTGTTTGCTGAGAAAACAAGTGAACGAAATAAATCTGAAGAGTCGTTGAAAAGGAAGTGGGTCAACAACGAGAGCTTCCGGACACATCAGAGGCAGAATCCCCTAGGATGAAGATTCGCTGGGCGTGACAAAGTGTCGCCGGGGATAAGAGTTCCCGAAATCGATTCCGTGGCTTCGCACTGACGCGAACGAAAGTTCGCGCCGGGAGGAAAAGAAGCGACGGAGATTTAGTCGGGGTGGGTTAAAGCTCGGCGGAAACCGCGGGCTTTCCAAGCCGTTTGTTAGCGCCGCGACGGCAAAGTGCATTTCGTAGTTTACCGCAAGTTCCTCGCGAGCTCTGTCTACCGTTTTCGAAACGAGACCTACCGCCTCCTTTGAGAGAGAGAGACAGGGAGGAAGATCATTGAATCACGTTTCTGACACTCACCAACCAATAGTGTATTCCATTACGAATGTACGTTGTGTTTTCGATTTACGTAAAATCGATAAGGTCGGAATGGTTAACGTTTTGTCTTCGATTTACGTGAAATCGATACACGCTTTCGACGAAAATGTGTTATCGACAGCCCCGTGGATAGATGTATTTGTAGATACGCACGGAACGAAAATAAATGGAAAGCTTGTATTTAATGTGAAAATAATTCGCGACATATAAAATTCATTCGGCGATCGTATCAATTGTGTTCGGCGCGAGATAGCTACGCCCTATGTTCCCTTATCTCGTTTCAAATACCTGGAATTAGCATATGTTCGCGACGAAATCGAATTAATTTCCGGCACGACTTCGATCGCGTTGTTACGCGTTTCCGTACGATCTCCAGCGGATAGGAAGCCGAATTAACGACAGCGTTGCGTTTACCCGTGAGTCTGTCGACAGCTCACGGCTCTCCGTTCCATTTGCATGGAAATTCTGGTAACAGGCTAACGACCAGAACATCGCTGCTAGAAAAGCCAGCACGAATTCACGGTAAAAGTAAATGAACGATTATTCAACGCAGCCGATCTTGTAAATCCGTTTGTAATCCAAATTTACGTGACACTAAAAAACCTCAAAGTTCCACCACTCGTTAGAGTATACATCTCGCGTTTTGCTCTTATAGCATCGGGGAAGATCTCTTTCTTCGCGAACCGAGTACGTACTTCGGTCTTGCCTCGCCTCGGGGATCTTCACCTCCGCGAGCGCAGCTGGCTAAACGTTTGCTCCGGCTTTCTCGCTTTTTCGGTGCGGTAATGCACTACGTAATAACGGTTATTTATAGGCAGTAAACGCGGTGTGCCATTCTCGATCTCCGCCGTTCATCGTTTCCCTCTTCCTCGCGGTCGCGATAATTTCTCCACGTTGGAATTCGATCCACTTTTATTTCCTCTTGCCACCCTAACGTGATCCTCGGCTCTTACCCACGCGAATATAACCTTCGCGTGTTCGCCGAAATCGAGTCGTGGAATAAATGAATTTACAAATTATACGAAAGTAACCTGAGCTCGAACGTTCATTAATTTCCTAATGCGATCTCTATAACGCAAATAATTTTCAATAAGTTGGCCCTGTTTTTAAGACGGAAGGAAGGCGAAGCGAGGCTGCATTATGACGCAGACGGGTTATCGATCCGCCGGAAAGTAGGACGATTTTAAGTCGAATGTTCTTTGTGTTTATCCCAAAGGGAAAAATCGAGAAACTCGCGTAATGTCGGGTCGCGTTAATTGCACCTGGCGAGGAGAGATTCGCGGAATCGAGGTAAAGAGGTATCAACTGGCCGATTAAGAACAAGAGGAGAGACACCCAGACGGGTGGAGGAAGAAACTGAAAGCGGCACCGTTTTTCCGGCGAGAGAAGTTAGTCGCTCCACCGTCTACGAAGGGTAATTTGCACTTGGCAGTTTTACGCCAGGCGCCACGCTTCTATTTAGCTCTCAGTTCCTTTGAATTCTTTTCCTTTTTACTTCTGCCCTTTACCGGGTCGGACTATTTCACAATTGCTCCGGCGAATGCTATCCCCAGCAAAATGTTTTTGATCGAACAAATAACAGCCAGCCTTAATATACACCCGTAATAAAAATTGTTCTTTTCACTATTTTTTTAACCGTTATCATCGAATATTCTAGCAGCATCTTGACGAAGAATCTGCTCGCAGCCGTTCACCTGATGCGCGGGATAAGATTATCACGGTGTTAATGAAAACACACCGAATTCGATTGAACGCACGGTGAATCGATGATAAGAGCTGTTTTAATCGCAAGACTCACCTTGTTTGCCAAGTCTAGCATGTTTCCAGTTCCCCCTGCGGCAGCTTCCACTAGTTTCTGCAGAGTATGAGGTTCCGGTGAGAGATCGCGTGCTCCGCTGTCGAATTCCCAGCGTTCATGCCGGCCAGATACGGTGCCTGAGCACACACGAGTAACCATCGTGTTATCCATACCAAAATTTATTACATTTCAACTATGCAAAATTAGGCAGTAGCATAATCATTTTAGCCTCGTATGAAATTTACGAAATGCAGTTTCGAGTAGCGTACAGATTCTATCAACGATTATATCCATTTTTATTTAGTCGAATCATTATTTAAAACGTTCTATCATGTAAATGGATATAAGATAAATGCGTGGTTCGTATTGAAAAAATATTCATTGACGATGAGTCTCATGGAGATAGCGAGACGCGTATCAGCAGAATTCTTTCTCCCCGGGGTGCAATATTCGAGAATGGCTTACCGAGGCTGTTGTCGCTGCTGGTGGGCAAGTATTCCGGCGTGTGAGTGTGATGTGGACTAGTTCTGTGTTTGCCGGACCTGAGGGCCTCGATCTCCGGTCGTAGCGCCAGCCGGCACCTGAGGAACTCTTGATAGGAAATGCGACCGTGCTCGTCCGCCCCTAATTCTCTCATCAACTCCTCCACCGAGTTCTCCAGATTCAGTTCCTTGCATACCGACAGCAGATCCTGACTGAAATTTAAAACAACCGGGCTCAGTCCTTATTCCCGAGAAAATTACACAGGATATTACGTAAACCCGTTCCCATACGTGCACGATAAATCAGGAAGGAGACCGCTGCTGCATACAGAGTTTCTAACCCAATTCAGATTACCCGGGGACGCTACCTTTTGCTCGGCCAGTTTGTCATCCGAAGTTCTCATTAAAGTCAAATCGTTGACTTCGATTCTGACTGACTGGCTAAGATCACCTGTTTTTCCACGCGGGCACGTATCTGGCGAAACGTAACTACGGGCCATGAATAATTTATTCCCTGAATAATTCATCGATCGCGAATAGTGTCCGCGGCCTCGGCGAGGCATCTCGCGAGATTAAAGAAGAGGCAGAAACAGTCGGGCCCCGTGCGATTTAATTAAAACCGCCGCGGCCGTGAACCGAACGTCTCCGGGCCTCTCTTAATTTTCCTCGACAACCGCGATGGAATATCGGCGGGACGCGATTAAAACGTCAGAGAGTTCCCGGAGTCGCATGGAAGACACGCGGGTCGATAGCACCGGGAATTAAACATTCACCGCTGCGAACATCCAAATGAGATCGTTAAAACGTCGGGCAGAATTCAGAACGCGAAATTCATATAATATTGTTGGATTACCAACGCATTTTAACTTAGGATAGGTTTAGTTACTTTAGATTAAGAACGGAATCTTAGTCACGTTCACGGTAGCCTTAGTCAACGTTATCATATTAGTAGAAACCTCTCTTACTCATCCTGACCGTTGTCCTTGCCTATTCGTCCCATTCCCAAATATTCCCACTCCTACTTGTTTTTAACCATTCCAACCCCACTTTTTAGCCATTTTCTTGCT
Organism: Ceratina australensis; assembly: GCA_004307685.1. Classification (NCBI taxonomy): domain Eukaryota; kingdom Metazoa; phylum Arthropoda; class Insecta; order Hymenoptera; family Apidae; genus Ceratina; species Ceratina australensis. Next base: position 696,447 of record SHCU01000015.1, read on the forward strand.
AGATATAAGACATACGGTACACGCTGAATTAGGCAGATTCTGCTGAAACGTGCTCTACGTGCGCATCTCGCTGTACCGAATAAAGCTACGAATCTCTATTAAAGTGTTGATTTGATATCCTCAACCGGAATCCAACAATATCGATGATTAAATAAACTCTGCTTTTTTAATCTAATCGTTATTAAATAATTTTACGATGCAAACGAAACTGAGAGTTTACATCATAAATAAAATGAAGTATGATTTAACATCCCGTAAACCATTCCTCGGTTCTGCTTTAAGAATATCGTACATTCCACGACAGGGGAGGGTGGTTGAAAGGGACGGATATTGGGATGGGCTGGAACTTTCTCGTAGGAAACTTTCCTTTCCGCCGTGAAACTTTTCACTATTTTTCCGAAGACGCGGAGGGAGGAAGAAGAAAGGCGCCGATCGGATAACGCGAGTTCATCTGGTTCCCGGTGTCTCTATGTTTGCCCAGGCACGTGTGAAACGCGAACACGTGCACCGCTTTTTGCCGAGGAAATCCCCGTCGGTTTGCAGAAATGCAAGAAGCGTTATTATAACACAGTGTGCAATTTGCGCGTTTGCAGAAAATACGAGATAGATCCGGAGGCAGACAGAGGAATAAAATTGCGAAATAAATTACTTTCTAGACATCGAAGAAGAAATTGTATTTAGCGCGAAAACCTGCAGTCTATTATTATCATTATTATTATTCCTTCGCACCTTTTTTTCACCCGATGAACACGTCATATAATTTTACTCAACTTTCATTCAACGAGTTTTAAAAAAGAGTCTTTACAGGTTTCACACTCGGCGAATGGGCATTCAAGTGAAATCGCAATCAAAAGCACGATGAAACAAAAAAAAAAGAGGTAAGGGAGATCCGGTGATGATTAACGGGACGCAATCAATGCCTGCGAATTATGTAATTCGCCCGGGTAAGGATTTGAGTGCCCATTCACTGGTTTTCACCGGCTCTTGAAGCCATTGAACCGATTTCCTCGGGGTTCCTCGAGTCGGAGACACCGTGAAAAAGAAGCGTGAACGCAAGTAGCACACTTGAGATCTTCCGAGCCAACGAGCATCCGCGTTAAACCGAGTGGGACGATGCTTTAAGACTTAAACCCACTCGTTTCTTCGGTTCCGTGAATGAGGTTTTCGGTTAGCACCGAGTAGGTACCTGTTACGTACGGATTTCTATATTTAAAACCATTCCGAGTGAAAGCAACTGGCTAGAATCTTCACAAAGCTACGATTTTCTCTGTTTATCAACATCCTATGTATATTACAACACGTGTAAATTAATACCAATCGTGTCGAACCGAGCATTACCTCCAGATAGTTAACCCTTTGCACTCGAGGGGTGACTCTCAGTCACCATCTGTTTTATAAAATAATTGTTACTTAGGTAAATAGTTAGTACTTTAATATATTATTAAATGAAGTGAACTTGATTATTACAAAATTTATATATACATTAATTTAAAAACTGTCGAAGGAAAAGATTATTAATTATTATAATGCATTAACTTGCATGTAAGAAATTCACGAAATATTTGTGGAAAAAGTCATCGAGTGCAAAGGGTTAATACAACCTGACAGTGATTCGAGCATCGAACATCAGCCAAATTAGCGGTATCCATTCTATTATTCCAAGGTTCAAAGCACAATCGGCCGATATATTGGTTTCCGAAAAGGGGAATCGATGGCCGCGTCGAGGAACGCGACTCCGTCAGACAGACGGTTATTGATCGCAATGCTAATTGCGACGAATCGTGGGGTCGATAATCAGCATCCTCGGTTTCCAGCAGCGGCCGCGACGCTCTCGCTGCTCTTATTTCGCAAGCGCAAGATGATCTTGTACAGAGTGCTACGTGTTATCGCGAAAGGGGAGCGATTACGCTCGCTTCATGCAACTTAATTCCAAATATAAGTTTCAAATAAAACCTGACACCTTCCAAACGTTCTCCGTTACTCTGTAATCAATTAAATTTTAAATAGAATATCATCTTCGTTTTTTTATTCAAATCCCTGATGAACCATCGACGCTTTTAAACTCATCGCGCTTAACGAAACCGAGAGTCAAAGTGCGTTCCGCGCTCAAGGGACAAGGTACGTACCACCTCGACATCTTCCGCCTGAGTTTCCGATGGGACAGCTTCTCCAACGTTCTAAACTCCCAGCTCTTGATCGGCTCCATACCCGTAATCATCGGGTGTGGGCCTCGGACACGGTACGAAGGTCTGGTCGAGGCGATGCAACGAGTGCCACTGCACGCGTCCCGCGCTACATCGCGGTTTCGAAGCAAACAGGAGGAGGAAGAGAGACGCGAGCGCGAAACGAACGCGACTTAATCCACCGCGATGCGTGTCACCCGGCGGCGTACCGTGTGCGGTTTTACGGCTGACACGCCGCTTCGTTTTATACGCGCCACAGCCACACGTACGGTGTGCTAAAATTCGATTCGAGGTCGAAGACACTCTTGGCTAATTACTCTTGACTATAACCGAACGTCTAATGTCACAGGCTGGTAAGACTTCCATACGGAGTAAGACATTTTATGGCATGAATTCGGTTAAACGTTTAAATATTATGAAATATGAAATCTGTAACATAAAACTATGGATTCGTGGAGAAATTCTATGGGAGATTTGGGAAAGGTATAAATGCATTAGAAAAACAAACAAAGCTTGACACGGTGTAATGAATGAAAAGAGGAGCGTTTCCCAGTCCATTGACACCGGTTTTCTCTGTTTGCATTGTGCTCAAAACCGGAAACGTATCTACCGAAAGGATTGTCGTGTAATTTCCAGTTCGCACCATTGTGCGTTCCGCTGGACGACGAAAGTTGACATGTAACGCGGAAAACGCGGTTATTGCGAAACCATCGGATAGAAAACGAAAAAAAGCGAGTGTTGCGCAACAATTTTGCGGCTAAGTTGTCTGATGAAACCACACGTGGTTTTAAGAGGGACAAATTATTGAACGATTCGATTGGCAAAAATCTCTGTAAGCAAAAATAGCTGAACGCAGTTGGCGATTCGAGTTATGAAGGACCAAAGGAAAACGAGTCTCCAGACGCGACGACGTGATTGAACGAAAATCCAATTTCCAGCTTCGTCCCGGAGCACGTGTGATCTCGTTACCGAACCTGTTACCGTCGAATCACCATTTTCGTTTTTTTTCAGAGGATTCAAGAAATATCTGAAATCTTTGAAAACCCATAAACAACAGAGGGAAAATGTTAATCGAACGCGAACAAGCTGGACAAGGCAAGTTCACGTGTAGAAAATTAACTAGATACCATATATAAAAAATCTTTCGAAACAGATAAGCGAAGAGGACGTACAAAAGACAGAGAGCGTAGGAACAGCGAATGTTTTGCCTTTCCGTGGCGTTTCCACGGTTGAAATGATTTTCACAATACGGCGCACTCACGATGAACAACGAAACCTTTCGGGAGCGGGGAAAGTGGACGTCTCGGGGTTGACATTATACCGTTCACCGATGCCGACTCGTTACGAGCTCGCAGGTCTGTGCCTTTCTTTGTATCGGTAAGCTCTCCCCGTCGAGCTTACAAAAGCAACGCACAATGCGGCCACCGAACCAATAAGTGTCGCCCCATTGTCAAACCGCGTGAAATCCCATGCTACCCTGAATAATCCCTTTAACAACGTGTTCGCTAGTCTGCTATGTTTTCAAACATCTAGACTGTCATTTTTATTCTCGTCATGGGAAACCCTAATAAAATTTGCATCAAACGTTTTTCAAGCATTAAATGTACAACGAATGTAATAGTCGAAATAATATCTATCAGAACCAGGATACACGTAACCTGGTAGAAAAAAGTATACGAGTTTTATTTCGTATTACTTTCAAGCCTGTATAAAGAAATCCAATCAGTAAACTCACGAGGGGCACACGCTCATCGATATTCTAGATAGGAGTTTCAAGACCGGAGTTCATTTCGAACGAACGAAGCTCCCCTTGACCTCGGCGAGGCTGGCACGAGGTCGAGGTTGCGACGAGTCGTTTCGTAAGGGGGGAAAGGCGCCGAAAAACCGAACGAAGGGGTTGCGCCTGCCGGTGAAAAGCGACACGGGTATTTCGTGTTAAGCGCGTTCCGCTCTATTTCGCTCGTACACGCTCTTCAACCGGGCGCATCGCGTATAAAAGGGCTCGCGTTTCCTTCAGGCAATCCCCCTTTCAGGTGCCCTGCACTGTTCACGCTGGATACGCCGGAATAGGTCCACCATTAAAAAAGAAAAAGGACCAACGTTAAGGGGGTGGAAGAGGAGGTGGCGAAGTTTCCGGCACGTGAAAGGGACGAAACATTACCTAATGCCGTGTTTTCACTGCGAGAACACCCCTGCGCGTCTGTCTGTCCTTTGTCGACTCCCATCAGCCCGCGCTCTCTCCACCCTTTTTGTTCGCCGACATTTTCGAGGGGTTTCGATTTCCGTGTAATCAACGAGGAATCGAGAGACAGGGAGAGCAGACAGAGGCGAGGGTTAATTGTCGGCTCGTCAGCCAATGTTGCGTACGTTTTCCCGATCGTTAACGCCGCGAAACAATACTCGAGGCTCTAACGATTCGACGATCTGCTCGACGGATTTATCCATATTTTATCGAGCGTTCATAAGCGTATTGCTTTCGTTACGCAACATTTATCGGTGAGGCGGTTCCTGTGAATGCTTTCCGATATCAGTTTCAAAAATTCATCGCATCGAGAAATTTCTTTTGTCGAGTATCATATGTGTAATCAGCTTTTGGTATTCTTCATAAATTCGCGTGATGTAGCGATGATTAAAATTTAAAGCGACAATTTTTTGACCGTGAAGAAGATGCATTCGGTCTCGAGGCTCGAATTTATGAGCGGTAGGTCGGCAAGTGTATTCAGGCGGGCGTAAATAATGATAACTAGACGGGACGCGGGGATTTTGGAATTTATCGCGGGAGAATCGAGTGCTGGCCAAAGCTGGTTAAAAGAATTACGAGGATCGACCACGCGAGGGAAAAATGGCGAATGAAACGCGACACGTAATTAAGTAAAGCGGAGTACTGCCGTGCGGAAATTCGATAATTATCGAGTGGCCAATTAAAAAGGGAATTTTCGATCGCCTTTCCCCTGGGCGCATGAAAAATTCTATCATTTACAGTCGAGGATAATGTTGAAAAATATCCGTTTGATCCGCGCTGGTACGGGACAATTTCTATTAATATAAAATACGATTTCACCGCGGATCGTTTACAATTTAACGAGATTGTGATCACGCTTTTAATAAATGTACGATTCTATCAGTTATTGAAGAATTTATGAGCGTTCCGTTAGTCGATAATCTACTTTCGGGGTGGGAGTCAATGGCCTTGGCATCCAACGGAATTTCTATAGAACGGATTTACATGGCAGGTTGCGTGCAGGGGTTCGGGCAGGTCAAGACTATCCCTGCAGGTGAGGAGCGGGCGAATAGACCCGAGCCGACCGCAAGAATCCGTGCGCGTATACTGCGTGGTTAATCGAGTGTCAAGGGTCGAGGGGATCTTTAAATTATATAGTAGTAACGAAAGGGCCAGTCATTTTTACCATCCAGCGCTGGAAAAACCATTTTAAATTACGTACAGAATTGACTGTAACATTATCGTTCATAAACATTGATACTTCATCGAGCCACGGATGTAGCTCAAGTTTCTACCTGAAAAATTTGAAGCTTTCTGATATTCCTTTGTCTGCTCGATGGATGCAAAACATATTCAGGGTGGTTCTTTGGGAAACGGAAGGGATGTGCAGACGCAGGCGAATCCAGAATATAATCGTGACAGAGGAACGAGGGTTTGAGAGTCGGTGTGAGTCACTTCGCCATAAAACGCGAACACCCTTCGCAGGAACCCTAGGCTATCCTAGCGTTTGGCAACCGCGATCCGTAAACGTTTTATCCGGCGGTAGTTCTTCGAAGGGAGTGGCTTTCCTCCGCGTTGCTTTACGAGAGTCGAAAGTTTACCCGGGGATCGATAGGCGACAATCGGGATCTCTTGGGTGCACCGTGCGCGCCCGATCAACATCCGGCCGCCTCTCGATAATCGACGAGTTCGAGCTACTTTGAGAAATTCCCGGGGAACGCACAGAATTTGGAAACTTCGATGCGGTAGCGGCAAGAATCGAGCGTTTGACGATCAAGTAATTACTCCTTTGTGCAGTTCCGAGGCAATAACATCTCGACGTTCGAACTTGCTCGAAAGTAATTGCTCGCGCATCTACTAGGATTGATAATTAAATTTCGGCGCCGTATGGAACGTACAATTCGCCGAAATATTAATTAAAAAAAATGATATCTCCTTCAAACATCTCATTGTTGTCATTAACGCGTAAAGCGTCAGTCTATTGATGGTAGATCGTCTAGACTCGAGAGCAAGAGATTTCATTAGTTAATCGCGTGTTCACCCTTCATCAGACAAGCTGTAGACTGGTTTTTCGGGTAACGAGCTTCACCCTTCCTGGGCCAGCCACTCTTCATCTGACCGATTCGGCTTAAATCGTTTGATCTTGGCCTTGCCGAGGAGGAGTATTTGCTGCCAGAGAAGGGTTAGATTCGAGAGGTAAGGGCGACGGGAAGAAACGATCGCGAAGGAAAAATAAGGGTGGATTTATTGGCCTGGGTGGCCCCTACGAACATAAAGTAATGACAACTGTAAAAGACAATTGCGTAGGGGCAACTGCGGGACGGAATGAAGTTAAGGGAGAAGAAAATGAAGGACCGGGCCGGGTCGAGTGATAGATAAAGAGCGAGAGGAACCGGAAAATGGACAAAGAGGGGGGTAGCGTAAGGGTTAAAGTAAAAGCAAGACGGTGAGGGAAGTCGCGTGAGTATGCACTTGAGCGTTCGGTTTCGTTCGCAATCCCGGAGGTAGCATCCGGCTGGATGCACACCGAGTAGTGCAGTGGAGTTTCGAAGGGGGAGTCCGGTGGAGATACGGAAGCTTACGAAGCCAACGAGACGTGGCAGCGGGTCGGTGGCTGGGACACGCGAATCTCGTCGGGCTAGCGTTAACGAGGCTGCCGAGGACGGACAATAATGAACCTCGAAAAGGAAAGGAGATTTCGCTCTTCTGAACTTCGACTAATGGCGTCTACCCCTTTAATTCGAACCTTCGCGTTTAAGTAGAGTTTAGTATTGTGCCGGTACGCCGGGGGTTAGTATCCTTTTGGGACGATTCGAAGAAAAGAATGCTGCTCCTCCATAGAAACGAATTTAGCCTGGAGCACCCTTCAGGTGCTTCAAGAGTCCGTGGGCTTAATTAAGTCACGTGTGCTCGCGTGGGATGAGTGAGAACCGGAGAAAATTGAGCCGCGAGGTGTGCTCGAGAGGCTCGTGAAAATTTCGAGATATTTCGAGAAAAAGTTTTCGCTTAACGTTTTATACTCTCTATCCGCTACGCTCGACTATCAGTTCATTTATTTAATAAAGTCTGGGATCGATTCAGCCGCAGCTCATTTTCGCTAGCAATCTCGCGGTGGCGCGAGAAATTGTGCGGGTCGACGCGCGGTATAATCTCGCGGGCTATTGATCCGTGAAACTGATTCAGCGAAAGAAAAAAAAAACACGCACACACCGGCGAAGTAGGAAAGAAAACTGCGACGGTGAATTCGTATTCCTATTGCCTATTTCTACGATATATCAAAGCGGCACGGGGGTGTGGTAATCGGGAGGTAAGACAAGGGAGAAAACGTTTCGGGGGAGCATTTAGAAGTAGTACAAGTCGAAGGGTGAGAAGCTCTTCGAGAGAGCGAACTCTCCGAGGGTAGAGCCACGGGAATGGCGAGTTTTACACATAGAGAGACGCGAAAACGTTCCGGCTCGTTCCATCTCCCCGTCCTTCTTTTCCCTTTTTTCCATCTCTCCCCCCATTTCCATCCAACGCTGACTTCCCGGAGCCCCTCGAATTACAGAAAGCCTTTATTATCGACGCATAGAACGCTCACTCTGTCTGTGCACACAACGGAAATTGCCTGAGAACGCTCGAATATCATCTTCGCGACGGAGAGTTTAATTGGCTAAAAGTCACTTCTGCCCCTCGGCAACAGCTGACCCCGCGCAGATATGGAAACAAACGGTTTTTTTCTTCAATTTCCTGACTGTCCATATAATATACATTGTTTCATTTCAATCAGTACATGAATTATCGCTTAAACCGTTACCTGAAACATTGTATCAGTTTTTATCGACGATCTGTAGTTACTTAACGAATGAACCCTGGTAGTAATTGCGAGGGAGGAGTCTTAATCGGCGGAGAATGGTGTTCGCTTAAAAACAATCGGCGAACTTGTTGCGAGCGACGAGATACGATCGGTCGATCGAGCCCGATAAATCTTTCGCCGCTACTACAAAGCCGATGATGTTAACAAGAACTCGCAAACCCGTTCTTGCGATAAAAAAATAATTGCTGACTCCATCAGGAGGATTTATTCACGGTCTCCGAGTTCCCCTAATCGTGGCAGATAAAAATTCGAGCTTATCTTCCAACCAGAACGTATCACGGCGTCTGCGTTCTTACGATAATAGCCTTCTGTTTGGTCGCGAGATGTGTTTTCTTTCCACTCGTTTCGCACGTCTCCTTGAGGGCTTACGTATTCTTACACAGGTTGCGCTGGTTGTTAGAAAACATTTTTAAATAAAACACAGGGATAAAAATAAAGCCGGAAAAAGAGGAGGCTAGTTCTGAGAGCGCAAGAAATGTCAATAGTCCCAGAACGTGGATGTTTCTTTACACACGCGTGCGCTATGCCACGCGCTGCTTCCTCAGGAAGAATAACTAATCGTCCTATTTAACTTCGTCTGCGAACTGAGAACAAAGTCGTCGCTGCGAACACGTTAGTGAGTCAAAGTAAAATAAATCTACTTCCTTTCGTCTTAAAAAAGTATGGAATCTCTGTCGAGCGCGATTGTATTGAAAACTCAGAAACTTCAGTAACCAAGTTTCTAATCCATATTCCGGTTTGGCTTTTGCGGATACGCGCTTTGACGCGCGTGTACGTACGTATACGTTTGCTCGACGTTAGAGAAAAAGAATGCCAGAGACGCGGGGTCGAAAGTTGGAGCGAGGAATTGACGGCTAATTTTCGCTAAAATGCACTGAATGGAGTAGGTCGCAGCGGGAGCAACGCACGGCACCGAAGAATGGTGGAACGGTGGAACAGAGGGAAATAGGGAAACGGTTGAATATCGGGGAAACGGTTATGCGTTTAATGAAAAACCGTGCGGCTGCATCGCGTGCGCGTCCGCATTATCTCGCAGGTTTATTCATCCGGCGGCGGTGGAAAAAACAGAACGGCGTACCCGGTTTAACTCGTGGCAGCATCGCGGTGTATTCAGATGCGGCTAATTAATCGGACTAATAATTAAAACCGCCATCACCACCGAACTTCTCTATTCAATCCTCTACGCGGGATGTAAACGTGGATTTTTTGTTTATCTTTCCGACGATTCTTCGAACTGTGTCAGACGTTCCAGCGCGTAACCGGGGAATTGTACGCGGGTACCGGTCGATTTAAATTAATTTCTATGGGAACCTGATCGGACTCACCTATCAATAAAACCATCTCCGTCGCCGTCGCATGCTTGGAACAGCTTCCTGATGCGTTCCTCGTCGCAGATGGAGCCTGCTTCACTCTCAGCATCCGCGGTTTGTGACATCTTCACTTTACCTCTCGTTTATCCATTGTGACGAACCATCGGCGCACTATGCAGTCCTCTCCTGTACATCGTTTTCTTTTCCCTCCTCGCCGCGTTTCAAAAGTAGCTCTTCCTCGTAACACCGTCACTATTATCTCGGGTT
>SHCU01000015.1:706304-724685 GCA_004307685.1 Ceratina australensis
AACTTCTCTATTCAATCCTCTACGCGGGATGTAAACGTGGATTTTTTGTTTATCTTTCCGACGATTCTTCGAACTGTGTCAGACGTTCTAGCGCGTAACCGGGGAATTGTACGCGGGTACCGGTCGATTTAAATTAATTTCTATGGGAACCTGATCGGACTCACCTATCAATAAAACCATCTCCGTCGCCGTCGCATGCTTGGAACAGCTTCCTGATGCGTTCCTCGTCGCAGATGGAGCCTGCTTCACTCTCAGCATCCGCGGTTTGTGACATCTTCACTTTACCTCTCGTTTATCCATTGTGACGAACCATCGGCGCACTATGCAGTCCTCTCCTGTACATCGTTTTCTTTTCCCTCCTCGCCGCGTTTCAAAAGTAGCTCTTCCTCGTAACACCGTCACTATTATCTCGGGTTCCTTTCCCGGTGCATCCTCCGGAACATAATCCCCGATTCTAACCGACTTCCCGCTCGAGAATCGAATACGTACGACGTATCAACGCGATGGATCGTTAAGTCACGTGTTGCATCGCGATCACCCATCAAATCGATCGCGATACCATGGGAAACTTGAACGGACGAGATCGCGTTCGACGAACGAAAGGTCTACGAACCTCAGTGGCTATTTTTAGACCGCCTAAAGTGTGTAGATTCCCTTGTTCCGGAGGACTTCGCTGGTGCACGGGGTATAAACAGACTGACGTGAAGAGCGCGGGCCATTATCGCATTTTTCAGAACACGTACGTGTATATTTCACAGATTTAACAACAAGAATCGCACGGGGCGTACGTCTTAACGCCGAATCGACCGGGGAGTGTGAGACAGTTCCGACTTTTCCACTGCCGCCGCGCACACACGAGAACCCGTAACCGCCGTTTTCCAGTGTCACCGAGTCACTAACCCTAACCTCAAAACCGGACTCGGGGCTCACCCACCCTCGCGAGCCGTGCAACGGCGATAAAAACTATCGATTGAGCGTGCCGCGGTTAAAAAACTTTGACAACTCGCGCCATCTTGAAATTTCAGAGCCGATGAAAATAAAGATGGCGATGCAGCGAGAGTGCGCCGCCGTCCGGCAGATGTCGCCAGTAAGCCGGAAAATCGAATCGGAGACGGACGTGGAAAATAAGTTAGCTTTATTATCAGTTGTTAAACGAAAGTATAACTAAGCGTTTTCTGTACACATAAAAATAATTCACGTTATGTAGATCTATACATATGCGCGAATCGGAGACGTCGTTTAGAGTTTCAACTTCTCAGCCAGCGTAGAAACAAGTTTCTTCAATTTGGCGGTATCGTGGCTAAAAGCCCACATTATACATCGAGTATGATCCTCGCTGGGCAGACCGCGAAGTTCCTCGTCTGTCTCGAACCACTGAATGTTCTTTTCTTTGATGCGCTGCACCAGACTACGGAGATTCTTATTTCTCTCTATGTCCCACGTGATGCTCGAGTCTGGAACTTGGACGTTCCTCAACTTCTTGTAATCTCCCTCCGCCTCTTCGTACGCTCTACACAACAGGCCAAAACTTACCGTGAGTACACTCCTTAATCACAGCAGCAGCGCTATAAAAATACTCTAATCTATACGTATAATGTTTGAAGAAAATGTGCTTACTTTAAAAATCCATTATCGTCGATTTTGTACCTCTCGGCCAGCGGCTTGAAAGCCTTGACCAAGTCTAAGGGCAAATAATTGAAGTTCTCTTTAGCCCGGCCATTCACGTTATAATCCGTGATCCAATTTTCGAACACTTGGACGGCCTCTTTCATGTTCGCGATCTTTTGCTCGTCCTTTGTGCAGGATATCACCCGCTCGGCCCTTTTCACGAGCCCGGCGATCGCGTGATACTGATAAGACACATCTCTACCGTCAAGCGACTTGATGCTCTGTAAAGCCTTCTCTTTATCTTTGAAACTGAGCCCGTTTTCTTCTTTTTCCGGCTTCTCCTCTTGCTTAGCGACCTTCTTCTCCGGTTCGTCACTGGACGAACTGCTGTGCCTCCTCTTCGTTCCTTTTTCCTTCTCATTCTCGATTTCCATATCCTCGTTACTTTCTGATCCAAAGGTTTCCTCCACCTGAGCTATGAGCTTCTTCGTCTTGGTCGGTTCCGGGCTGTAGGCCAGCATGATACACTGGACGTGTTCCTTGGTCGGGAGTCCCCGGAAGTCGCCCACGTCGGTCTCGTACCATTGTATGTGCTCCTGTTTGATCTTATCAGTGATCTGTTTCAACCTTCGGTTCCTCTCGATGTCCCAAGTGCGCTCACCGCTCGGGATCTTAACGGCCCGCAGACTCTTGTAGTCCCCCTTCTCCTTCTTGTATGCTCTGCAAAAAATACACAGCACGGTCATCCAATTTGAAGGAACAAGTCCATCCAGCTGATAGATACTTGTAGAATTCCTCGTCGAGGACATCGTATTTCTTAGCGAGAGTCATGTAACCCTTTATAGTTTCGATAGGCAAGTAGGCGAAGTTCTCCTTGCTACGATTCTTCTCCTTGTAATCGGTCAACCAATCTTCGAACACTTTCAAAGCCTCGCGAAGGTTCGCCAATTTCTCCTCGTCCCTCGTAATTTGCAGCGTTCTTTTAGTGCGACTCACAAAACTAGTGATGACGTGATACTGATAACTAATATCGCGGCCGTCCAGCGCCTTCAACGTGTCCAAGGCCTTCTGTTTGTCCTTGAACCCCATCGCCGACTCTTCCGGCTCTTTGCTCTTCCCCATGGCTGAAAACGGAATTGATTCTGCATACGTGATCGAGGTTCATTCGAGGTCGCAACGTGTATTGCAGACGCGTGAGTGAAACTCGAGCGATCGATTAAACCAAATAGCCAATCATTGGAAACTACAAACAGGCGGTGAGACTCTCGAGTGTGACGCCAGCATGTCAATTTTATCGTTGACGTAGCCGATGGATTATGGAAAATCAATACGAGCCAGACAATGAACTAAATTCTTGCGAATTTGGCAACTGGATCTTTGAATGTTAGGAGTCGAAGGTTACGAGAGGTGTCTTAATAAAAATATGACATGTGCGCATATAACGAACTTTAGTAACACTTACCAAATCTTCGTTGAAGACCCACTTCTTGATTAACAATTTAATTGAATTAATGACAGTATCACTCAAGTAAATCTTTATGTCAAAAGAACTGGACACACTTTCGATTCTTCTGCTACGTTCGCGCGACTGACAGTGGCAGATTTACCGGAGACCCGGCGTCGATGTTCACCAGCGATACAAGGATGGTAAATGGTTCGAAAGTCGGCGAGAATGAGAGAGGCCGACGTAAACATATCTGCTATGTGTCAGAGCCCGAAATACGCCGCCGACCTCAGTCCTCCGTCTTGCGTCACTGACTGCTAATACACGGGAAGAAAAGTTGACGCAGCTTGAAAAGTTGACACTCACCGAACTCGCATAATTAAGTATTTATGTTAATCGTAGCCTCCTCGCATATTGCCTCACGAGAAAGCCGATGATATAATATAAGATAAATTTGGTAATGATGCTGGCTAGATGTTTGTTTACAGACTATTGCAATAAATTTATTCGGTATTTACAGAAGTTACAATATCTTCAACTACTCGATCCTGTTCTTGTAACAACGATCAAAAGTACTAGACTTTCCTACAGGGTTCTTATTTCGTTTGGCTATTTACAATACCCGCGGCACGCGATTTGAATTATAATTAAATACTGTCTATGCTTGTAATACTGTTAGCAATTTAGTCACCGACGATCCTCATTCAAATCGCGTATCTCTTAATGCCTGCACACGCTATATTCGAGTCATCTATACAGTCGTATAACGTGTATCGGGAATAATCTATGGCTAGAGATTCTCTCTTAAATCGATTCTTCGTTTCCCGTCTTTCGGTAACGAGGATTCAACATACGCAGCTTCCTACCCCGAGGCAGGCGTACGAAGTTTGCTCGATCTTCGAGCTGGTGGTAGTAGCGTCCAGCAAGGTGGGTTGCGAAATCGCAGGAGCTGCCGGTAATTGCGTTCTCTGTACGCCGTCGTACAAGATCGATGAGTCTCGTTCCCTGGTGATATTCTCAGATTCTTGGGGGTAGACTCGCGGCAATTCCTGGTTCCGGGACACGGTTGGAACGTCGTGCGACAAGCGTCCGTAGTTCAAGAAGGTCTCTGCGTAACTCGACGACGGGTGGTGGTGACTGCTGTTGTACTCGTGCGAATAATGGGGGTGGTACCTGTTCGGTGGCGTCTTGAATCCATCGTTCCCGAGGTACTGATGCAGGTGATGCAAACTCGATGGTCCATACACTGTTTTTTTTTTTTTTTAACAAAAATCATTTCAACATTTATCTGTTTTATTATATAACATTTTATTACTAATATCATTTGTTAAAATATGATATGATATTTGTTAAACTAACCGGCTGCAGTGTTGGAATACATGGCGAGAACTGCGTCACCGTATCCAGTGGACGAATGTTTTCCTAAATCGGAAACCTCGTTAGAGACTTTTCCAGGCTGGTTTCGGATGCCACTTTGCACCTCGCTAGAAACGCTGGACGAGGTTCCGGTGCCGTATGCCATGTTGAAAAGCGCTTCGGGATCGCATACGAATTTGTATACGTATCTCTCACCTGCTACCTTTTGCATTATTCCTTTCTCGTAGTAGTACCTCAACGATCTGCTCAGTTTGTCGTAGTTCATCGCCGGTCTATTCTTTTGAACTCCCCATCTTCGAGCGACCTGAATGCAATTTTATTTTACTGCTTTGATAAATAGACTATTATAAAGTTACAGTGCAAATATAAAAATCTGATATTTACAACCAGTTGATAAATTTTCGTCAATATCATACCTCTTCTGGTTCGATTAACTTGAATTCCATTCCACGTCCGGTCCACGCGATGCAAGGTGCATTCGCCGGGTCGTCCAGCAAAGTAACTAAAAATTGCCATAACTGAAGAGAGCCTCTACGTTGCTGTTGATACCCAACGGACATCTCGCTCCAAGGCGACACTCCAGTGACAGACGACGGCCGCTTTCCGGTATACTCCGCGCTCCAGGAACTGGGAGAGCCTTTCTTCTGGTAGCATCCATTCTGTCTCTCCCACGATGGGTTCCTACCTTCCAAGTGAACTCCTAATTCTGTCCACGTGGGAGTTACGCTTCTTTTTCCGTATACTTCCGAATTCCAATTTTCCTGTCGAGGAAAGAATGCCTCGCCTGGAGCTGAGACCGTCGACTGCCATTGGGAAGCAGCCGAGGAATTGCTGGCTGGTCTGTTAGGAGATGGAGAACCTCTGGTTCCGTTTGCATATGGCTGTTGTTGCTGATAGACCAAATTGTTACCTAAACATCAAATCAAACCTTCGATTGATTCTAATATTAAGAAGTTTCTACAATGATTGATAGAGTAATTGATTTGTACAAGAATTCGTATCAAGTTGATTGCCTAAGCAAATGGGTTAAATCCTCGTGAAACGGTAGTCAGACACTGGCGTAACGAAGATAGGCCGAGGAATCGTGAAAAAAGAAGTAGCCGAGGTATTACTGATTGCACTCACGCGCGGTTGCCGGTGAAGTGCTCGTCACACAAATATCGGCAGGAAATTGGTTGATATTCAAAGCCCACGGGGTTGTCGGAGCTCGCGGATACCGGGACCGCCTGAAATACCGCGCGCAGCTCGCGCGATATGTATATTAATCGGGTGCTCTCCTCTCAGGGAGCACCGCCGCCATCCCACCGATCCTGGTGTGGTCCCTCGAGCCGAAAAAGCTATTCTCGAACCGTAATCCGGTTACGTAGCAAGTCGTGTACGGGGAATATTGAAAAATTGAGAACCCCCAAGGTCGATACCGAGATGGATCATCTTTTTGCTTGTTTATTAAGAACGATCAGACGGAAATCCATTTTCCGGGGAAAACGTTGAAATTTCCCGATCATAAATCCCTACGTTCAAGACTGTGGATCGACTCGCGGTTAAAAACTAAACCGCGGTATGTTATAACGAAAATCACGGTGATCTCGAAGGGGAGGTTGGGGTAAAAGTTAATCGTGTCGGCAAGTTAGCTTTAGCTCGGTGGCTGGCAAACGTCGGTTCTCGATCCTCGCGTAGACGAGACAGACAGGGATCGCGTCGAGGGTGGAGAGGGTTGGAAGCTGCGGGCCAATCTGGCACTCTCTCCGCGAGGAGGGGCGAAAGGGGTCGACCTCAACGTGAAACCCGGGGCCAGAGGCTTTGCGGGTAGTTTTAGATTAAAATTAATCGCGAGCTGATGAAACCGGTGGCGATGTGCCGAGCAGGAAAAGGGTTGAAGCCGGGGACCGGCCAGGGGCGGCGCGCAGTAGGGTTGCACGGAAAAGAGGACGGCCTCTGCCCTCGTCCACTCTCAGACGAGTAACTTCGATTCTCTCTCTCTCTCTCTCTCTCTCTCTCTCTCTCTCTCTCGCCCGCGTTTTACCAGCCCCCTTCCCAACCCCTGTCTTTATTCCATCTCTGTCTCCCTGATCCCCGAATTCCGGAGTCGAGCCTGGTTAATAATGCAACGTCCATTTTCCACCCACCTGACGCGCCCTTCTCGTCTTTCTGTCCATTCACGGAAAGATGTTCGCGGATCCGATCGGAATGAATCACAGCAATTATTACTATTCGACCGAATTCATTATTTAATTCCATTCAATTCTGTTGAATCAACCGTGTCGACTTTATTGATATAGCGTATCAAGGATTAGCGTTTACCGCTGAACTTGGACCGGCTCTAATCCCCGTGATCCTCGGGCCGGTATTAATTAGCTGGTGGTGACCAATCTGTGCCCATTAACCGGTTATTACTATTCCACCCGCTACATTGGTCACCGATTGTACGGTTTAGTGAGCTGCAGAGAGTACGAGGATACACAGCCAATCTTCATAATATTCATTGACTGTTTCATTCAAGTTGTTACTTAAAAAGTAACCCCTTCGGAGCGTTGAGCGTACGCGGGCCTATCGATAGCGATACGTATGATCCTATTACTAATCTAAACTGTCCGTAAATAATTGAAACGGCTTAATGGGAGGGAGAATTACGCGAAGAGAAGTAGAAGCATAATTCCCGGGTGACTTGGAAGTAAATGGATATACGCGCGTGGTGTCGGGCAGCGAGTGTGCCGACCTAAAGGATTCGTTTTCGGTGTAGGTACATACGTGCGTGAATAAAGCCTAATCGGCCTGATTACAAACGATGAGGTTGCAAACTTCGGCTCGTACGCTTAGACTCGACCTCGAGCCCTGTTAAGTAATTGACTCGGATGCGACGCGTTTATTGAGAATTTTATGAAACGCGATACTCGTGAAAACGGGGCACGGTTAAAAATTGCAGGGAGGACTCTCGCGACTCGAAATCTCCCCGGGGAGAGAATTCTATGCTCTTTCCTTCGTTTAGCAGCTTTCGCTGGATTCTACGAAGCGCTTCTCCGCAGCTTTCGAGTTGAAAGCATTCTTCAATTATTCACTTACGTGTACTTAGTCACGCGTGAGCGACTCCGTTGTACACAGCGACGAGCGTTGTCCGGGATTATCAAGGAATTTCGCGTTAAAACGTTCCTCAAAATGTATTACACTTCCGTTCCTCAACGCAGAATTCGATCGGTTCGCAAAGTATCACGTTGCTTCGCGGTGTAAAAGTATAGACCGGAAGAACACAGCTAGTTCGATTAATGGACCGAGCGAATTAAGAGTCAGCTCGTTCCCTGCGCTCCAGTTATTTATGGGATCCATGGGGTAGAGCCACGTGGATCCATTGTCATCAGATTTGTCACGGTGCACGTTCGAGTGTCATTGAGCTCGATTTGTCTCAGCACCGATGATCACTCTATTATTTCATTCAACAGACCGTGATTTTTGTACAAAACGTCGCGTTCAGATTTTCATTTATCGTTTGAATCTTGAAATACGTATTTAGTTTTAGATTATCTTACCGTTTCGACTGTCTTGAGACGCCGTCGTTGGTATGTTTGCCACCGGGATCGGTTCCCCATATCCTCTGTCCGTTGGCTCCTCTTTTACAATAGCGATATTCTTGGTTGCTTCGGTCGTCCGCTTCGTACTCCTGTTCGACATTACCTCTCGTGATTCCAAATCATTTTTTTAATTTTTCTACACTTACCCGAAGCAGTTACTGCGATCCGGATCGAGATCCAAGAAAGTGCTACCCTGTGAGTGACTCACCGATGCCTGGTACGTGTAATTGGCATCGGTGACTCTTCTGCAATTAGCTGACTCCTGCTTCACGTTAGCGTCTGTCACAAAAAGGACAAATATGATCGCGACGAGAAATGTAAGATTTTTAATCTTATGTCGCGTTACTATTACGATGTATTGGGTTGGCAACTAAGTAATTGCGGATTTCACTCATAGACGGCTTCAGTTGAATTTTTAGGTTTGCAGACGTAATACAAATGTAAAACACATTTTGTTATTTGATAGTTGGCAATTCAGCTGTCAATCAGTAAAAAAAGTTTTTTTGTCGGTTGCGTAGTTTTCGCAAGGCCACACACATTTTTAGTCACTCGGCAAAAATTATTGGAGCTTGGTTGGGATGTTTTGCCACATTCACCATATAGTCCTGACCTTGCACCATCTGATTACTTTTTGTTTCGATCTTTACAAAACTCATTGAATGGTAAAAATTTCAATAATGATGATGATGTAAAATCGTACCTGATTCAGTTTTTTGCTAATAAAAACCAGAAGTTTTACGAACGTGGGATTATGATGCTGCCTGAAAGATGGCAAAGGGTCATTGATCAAAATCGGCAATACATTACAGAATAAAGTTATTTAGTTCCATGAAAAAGTTGAATGAAGTAGATACCATGAAGTAGTTGTCTTTGATTTTCTAAAAAAAATCCGCAGTTACTTAGTTGCCAACCGAATAGATAAGAAATGTTAGAAAAGTGTGATTCGCAAGGGGAGGACGGATACACACGTGAGTGGTCAATGATTCGAACGGATCGTAGGATCGTTCCTTAGAAAAGAGGACATAAGGGCGCGTGTCGTGGCGGAAGCGAAGGCGCATCGTTGCAGCGGCACGTGGGGGGTTGGACTCGCTTCCTAATGGGGCCGTCGACGATTTTGCGCGAGGCCAAGGGTGCGCCCCCGATAAATCAAACAGACTCCGCGCCGTGGGAAGCATAAGTCAGAGGCCTCCGGCAATCATTGTATTTGCAAACATCGGAAGTTTACTCGCTACGGGAGAACCGCCGAGTCGGTCCGATTCGACGTTGCGATCGCAGATCGTATAAATTGTTTTCTGATCCACGGATTAGCGAATCGTTGTTCCCTGCGTCTACAAAATGATTTCCCTGTATATTTCGAGATCGATAGATGGTACGTTTTAACTCAAATATTTGTGAAAACAACCGATTAATTTTTTTCGTAACGTAGCTCAACAATATCCGGTAAACAATGTCTGGAATAAAAATAAAAACGAGAGTCTGTGATCACATTGTTTGCCTGGACGTGTTTACACGTTTATTGCAAACGGACGAACCGATCCTCGACCACCGGATAAAATCATACTAAACGAAGTGTAAATTTGACATGGTGTCGCGATACATATCATTAATGAAACATAAAACATATTAAGCCACGATTACAAGTAGTTTTCAGGTGGCGAATGAAATATCTGAAGCATTCGTAAAAATATGTACACGTACATCGAATTTGATCCGTTAGTATGTATATTTGATGATGGAGAGCCCTCCGGGTATAATTACGTTTCCTAAATCCGTTAATCGTTGCACGTGCGAGATACATGCGCGAGATTTTCTTTGCCGAGTTAACACACGCACGTGAATGAAATCGCGTGTGCGCGATTGTACATATAGACATTATCCGCCATTCCTGCCGGTTATCTGCTCGCCCGTTCGACGCGTATCGAAATATTTGCTACGTTTTCCCGGCGAACACGTGTGCAGACATGGCACGAAGAAGGTAACTTTCGAAACGAGCAAGCGTTATCGCGATTCAATTAAATAGCGCGATAGATGTAACCTACGTCTGAGACGAGTTATTATCCAGGCATCGTAGCTAACTTTATTAAGAATCGGAAGATGTATTGATATTGTAATTCGGTAAACAGCGGGAACGCTAATCAGAGGCTGGGTAGGGAAAAAATCTGTCAGACTTAATATAAAGTGCTTCCTCGTGTAACGCGATATCGATAATCGACGGGAGTTTTCTGTTGATTCTTTCTTGCCGCTTTAAAAACACTGGCCCCGGGCGATTCATCGGCTTTTTTAATATCCTCGTCGATATTGGCCCTCCCGTGAAAGAAATCTCATTTTCAACGAACACGGGAAAGTCCCGTCGCGTCCCAAGTAAAACGTTATTTCTACAATCTTAACGCGATAATTTCAAAGCGAAGCGTACTCCGTAAGTAGGGCTAACCGTGTTAACTCTTATCAAATTGCATATGCGATACATTTCCGTGCGGCTGCCGCCCTCACAAGATTAGCTTCCTTCGAGGAATGTGGTTCACATGATTGGAACCAGCAATTAGGTGAATCTCATCAGGAAATCGTTGCGAACAGCGTTTAGACCTCTCGGGAAGAAAATATAAAGCATAAATTGCACTAACTTGACATCCGATGAAATTCTGGCACGTACTGCTCGCTGTCTTCCGTTTCGCAGCTGCTGCCTGCAATACCGAATCACCTTTTACAAAAGGAAATAGGCGGGAAGATCTTATAAGCGAGAAGGTAGAGGGAATGTGCTGGAGCTTTAAGAAAACAGTTTCTCAGCCGTCTATCGGCTGAAAGTCCCCTTGTTAAGGCGATTATTACGTTGCATCGCGCATCGCATTACAGTTCGTCAAGGTAATCAGAATTAATGTTCCGGATAGTCAAGCCGCTGTAACTAATCGTTCTCGGGGTTCACGATAAATGGACGTCTTCTTTCATTTTCCAAGCAAACTCAGCGAGAATTGAACTGCGAGCTTATAGTTTTCAGAACCCTTGTCCCGGACCATTATACGGCAAGTGGAACGGAAGCTGGGCGTTTTAAAACGTTACACTTACGCTTCGCGTTTCATAATTCAATCAAGTTAATGGGAACTGTGATAAACATCGAGGGTTTCGCTATTAGAAATAGACAGCTGCGTGCTTCCATCCTCGGGTTGTTGAGCAGAAAGTTAACATTAGATTCATTTCATACTCACGGTAAACTGTTTAACATTAAAAGAGATTCTTATAGAGAAATGTTGGTGGTTAAACGAGTAGAAAATGCAAAAATATTAACGCCCGAACAGGGACTCGAACCCTGGACCCTCAGATTAAAAGTCTGATGCTCTACCGACTGAGCTATTCAGGCACACGACCAGGCCGTCTTCATGTACACACAACTTTTTTGGGGGTATCGTTATTATTCTACAAATTATTTATAACAAAATGCACTTACCATCTTGAAGCCAAGGCTCTTGTCTATACTCCTGTGCAGGATATATTTCATTCTCTGAAAGCAAGTATACAGAACACCTGTCTTAGAATTCGAACTGGAATAAAAATATCTTTTCATAGTATTTTTGTATATCAGGAGTAGATATACTGATAAGAATACATGTTATATAGAAATAGAATAACGTCAGGTTCTTATCAATGTTTATCTCGGTTCGCTGATAAGAACAGCGAGATTGTGGAGAATGTTAGATTCCTTATATCATGGCCCCTTCTTTATGAATCAAACCGGGGAATTAGTTCGTAGCGATGATTAATGGTTACTCGGGGATAATTATCTCGCCGCGGAATTAATGCCTCGTATATTCTAGGATATTACTTCGTCAACTTCAATGAATATTCATTATCGCCAGAAATAGTAACGACGAACGTTCCGAGATATAATTATCTCAACAAATATTTGTTCATATTATGAGTAACTATCGCGGTGAACCCCGCGTGTGGCTAATTATGCGACGACTCCGATGATACCTAATAAAATTCCGCGAGAAGCGAGGGTGTTAGAAGGAACAAAGCGTTGGGGGATAAATCTGTAGCAAAAACAACCCCTTTCATGTACATAAGAATGTGACATGTACGCTTGGGGTCCGTTTAATGGGCATCTAGGATTCGCTACGGGTAGCCACTTGTCAGTAATCTCGTTTTGTTCGCGGTCACAATCCTGTCCGACGAATCGAATTTATTTCAGCTTCATAGCCCGTGGGTAATAACGCGTGCCGCGTGAAAAATTTTATTAACATGATCTATATAGAGGAAAATTAAGGGACTCAAAAGAATATTTTCGTACTTTTTTTCGAGTCATTGTTGGAAAGAAAAATTTCAGCGTTACAGGCGATATATGATAGTAGTATTTTCGTCGTGATTCGATGCGATATTGAAAGCTAATAGTAAGCGTGAATGGTACGGGTTTTTCCGATATTTCTCCACGGCGAATCGTCACCGAAAAGTGGATGAGGGTGAGGTAACGCGATTACGCTAGAGAAATTGCAGCATTATAGGCAGTGATTGAGTTAGGCGGAGGCGGACTATCCTGGCTGGTGGTTCACACCACCGCATGCCAATGTTAGATATAAAGTGTCAATCACCGTGCCCAGACGACGTTGGGGTGGTTACGAATCCTGTGGGGGTACGGCTACCCCATGGGGGCTCTTTGCGGCGATAATACGTTGCTTATTGAATTCGTCCTCAGGCTTCTCTTCTGTTTCTGGGTCAAGGCTAAGTAAAACTAGCGATACCATGACACTAACAGATGCCCCGGCTCGTTATCTTCATCAAATTACCGAACGAACTGATATCACCCATTTGCTACTACTTATTAAGTTTAAGATTCTAGTGCAGACTAAATCCTTTAAATCCTTTCCAGTCTTAAAAATTGAAATCTGATACGCAATTTCTTTTACCCTTCAAAAATTTCTTAGATTGTACATGCAGATTTTTGCACATTTAATTCTTGTTTAATTACATGAAGTCCGCTGATTACAAACTGTACAGATTCGGACAATTATTCTGAACCTACTACTGCTTATGTGTGAGTTCCCTAGCGGAACAATATTCAAAAATAATCATAAATCTATCATTTTTTTGGCCTCATTTTTTCAGTGCTCTGGTCTGGCATTAAGGCTGTTAGCTTCTGACATAATTTTGGCGTTTCGGAATAAAAACAGTTTTAATTACTTTTGAATATTGTTCCGCTAGAGAACTCGCACATAAGCAGTAGGGGGTTCAGAATAATTGTCCGAATCTGTACGTGAAAATGATACGAATTTCTATGGGGTCTGATTCTGTGACAAACGGAGCGGAGGAGTCAGGAATCTTAAAACGTAATTGCAGCAGAAAATAATATCATCGACGATGCGACTACATAAAGATATCGACTCGACTCTGCCTGCCGGTGACAGGCTCTCCTCAGGGGGTGGTTGCCCCTTCGTTCCGTTGTACACAGTTCGCGTACATCCTGCACGTGCTTCGGAGGCACGCTGCTACGCCTCCTTGGCTGAGTGTACGAGGTACGTGTGTACGTGTTCGCCGCAGCAGCCGAAGACGCGGTATCACGATGTTCCCGGGCAACGTCGTATCAAAGAGCTTGAAAATCCGGGGGATGGTGGACCGCCCTCGACTTTCTCATCGTCGATTTCGTTCGAGGAAACCCCTCGCAGGGTCGCGAATAACTTGCGAATCGAGCAAACTTCTCCTTTAAGATTTCTATTATTATAAGACTACAGATTTTATGCCTTCATACAAAAATTCGTCGTAACGTAAAACGTATAAAAGTATAAAGAAAATCGGGAGTTCTTATATAGATTTGTACAGAAGTTCATAGCTTAGTTGTAATAAGTTTTGTACTCACCGGGGTGTAATTTTTCTTCGCTGTTCACTTGTGCCACAGAAAAATTAGTAGGACAGTATCCCGTGGCGACAGTTGGAAGCGGTTCGTTCAATCTGTTGAACTCCTCATTTGGCTGGAAGGATAGAACTCGTGTTACTTCACTCGTATTGCTTTCCCGTCGTAATTTAAGAGCCGAGCAGTTTAGCTTCAATAAGAATTTTAATATCAACGATGCAAGGAATCAATTCCCTGGGAAATAGGTAGTTCTCTTGTGCTCGGTTTTAAAAAAGATCTCGCCTCGCTGGCATTCGATAAAAGAGACAATCGTCACGGAATTGATGTAAAACCGCAGGAAGGCGCGAAGCGATTTCGAGTAGAAACGAACAAGATTTTAAGTAAAGCAACGTAGCCGGGGCACAATGAGAAAGAAGAAGAGAAAAGGAGAGGGGACGTGAGAGCGAGAAGGCAAGGAGGACATCCGGTGAACGATTGGATGGTTTCCTCCTTGCGGAGCAATCTAGTGGTAAAGCCGGTTACCGGTTTTGGAAATTCCAATAACGCCCTGTCGCCGTCTGCTTTTCCTTTACGAAGTTTCATCGCGGCCTCTGCCGATCACTTACACTTTAAAGTCGAACAAAACCCTCTCACTCCTTTTTCCCGAAAGATCAGCCGATCTCGATACACTTACTGCTGTTTTAAACAACTTATAATTACAGTTTTACTAGTATCACATTATAAGCTAAATCATTTTTCGACGGTAATCACTTTAAGCTAAACATCAACCGTTTTTCTTTTATAGTTAATTCGACAGGATATTATCATTTATAGGGACGTGATCAACTTCCTCTTTCACAGCTTCACAGGTCGGGTCTTACGTTCATTGCCTCGTCCCGTCGATTCTCCTCTGATTTCAATTAATAGTCATTTATAATTAGTCGCCGCGATGGCTCAGCACTCGTAATCCACGGCCTGTCCCCTCCGATATAAATTTTAATTACATTCGCCGACATTACGATTAATCTTTGATCCTGCCAACCCGATATCAAACCGTGTTTACCCATGACATAGTTAAATGACGGATAAAATATTCATCTCGCGGTTTTACACGTCGCTGCCTGTGAAATTGAAAAATATATCGCTGTCTCTCGGTAACACTTTCGCCTATACCGATTCTATTGAGTGTCGAGCGACGCTTCGAGCATTACAATAATTATTATATTAATTTTTACATCGGTGTATTGAAAGAGGCTAATGGAACCGATCAGGAGTTAATCGAGTGCGATCGCGGAGCAATGACTCGTAAGGAAAACGAGCAAACATAGTCGCGTGCCGTTTAACTTTTTCCCCGGGACCCCCTTACACCCGTGGATGTTTCCCATCGGGAAACGCGTTTCGGTGTAAAAGACTCGCCCGTAAGTGGATCGTTCGGTTTACGTGTGTCATGTACGAACAAACGTACTCGTGCGTTTGTACCTAGTGAAAACGAGATGCTCATGAATTCGGGAGGGGGAACGCCCCATCGTTCCTGATGATGCTGCGAAGGGTCGTCACCCCAATCCTACATCACCCTCGTAATTGCGCACTTCGGTTCGGTTTATAATAAAGTCATCCAGCAAACAACACGTTCCGAACTTCTTCTATCAGCGAATCTTATTCACCGATTCTTCTAAAAACTTTCATACCCAAGAGATTCTTAAACTACAATAACTTGCGACGAGAAATGTCGAACTTCGGAAGAGCGAGGTACGTAGAAGTCTGTGTGATACTATCCGACGCGTCCACGAGGGTTGTAAGGCCTAGTTCGGATCGAGTTAAGATTCTCAACTATCGTTTACCGACGCAAGGAATGTTTTTCTTACATAGATTTTAACAAAGAAAACGTTGTATATTCTTCAAGGTACAAATGTTGTGTTTCGCATTCTTTGAATCTCCTCTTGAGTTTATAGAAAAGGAAGATGTTTTTCCATCTGCAATGCACTTGGCTGAAGGACCCTAGCCTGTGCTGATAAATTACTTTATTACACGTCGACGTCTAAAAAGGTTAAAACTACCTTATGACTTGCTAGGTGTTTAGGCGGCATCACGTGCATTGCAGATGTTGCAGGTTTTACGACGGGCAAAGTTAATCCTTTGAACCTCATCTTTCTCCTTTTCAAGTTTTCAGCAATAAAGTAATAAAATGAACTTTTTGGCACGTGATTGTCGTCGGTACTTGCCCGCGTTAGTGTATCACGGAACACTGTGGATAAACGAGAGTGCGATTCCCTTTTCATCAACGATCTCGACAAAAGGAGTTCGTCCAATTTGATCAATTAGGAAAGGCAGAAGGCGTTGCCACTTTTGTCGGGAAAACCTCGCCCTTTTTTCTTTCCGTCGCCTCGCTGCGAGGGTGCGAAGACAATGATGGTTGAGAAGATACAATACCAAGGATGACAGCGGGACCCGAGATTGCAATGCGTCGCCCACGGAGTCTATCTACTAATTGCTGTCCGAGGACGCGAATTTTTCGACAACGAGGAAACAGCTATTTGAACTCGTTTATTTTTAACGAGTGTCCCGCGGTATCCGAGCAGAAAATAAAGCGATGGGGAAGCGTCCCAGGTAAATTTACACGGTGTCGGACAAGGGTCTCCGATCATGGGAAACTCGAGTGGCAGCATATGCTACTGGTACCGGAGTCAATTAACCGACGGGGCGGGCGTGTGGGAATCGAGCGATTTTTAGAATCAACAAACATAAATCAAGTGTTTCCGCGGCTCCCTTTTGGGCGATGTCGAGGGTGCCCGGCCACCCACGGCTCGCCGGTGTCATAGTCACGGCGGTGGCTCCGTGTATCGTAGCGAGGGGACCAGGAGGGTTGAATGGTGGCGACAATTACGTGTTTAGAGGGCACAAAAGGGGTGGCACCCGTGGGACGATCCATCGGACCGTGGTGGCGCGTGCCACGGCAATTCGACACTCGAGGATCATCGCGTGCATTATGCGTTTACTGACTTCACTGTCCACGCTTATGACTCCATTGTGCCGATCGAGGGAACCGGAAGCGAGGGTCGCGTTACCGATTTCTTAACATTCACATAAGCTCGTAGAATTGTTTTTAGGTAACTACTGTTTCAATTGATAAGACACGAATTCTTTGTTACTATATTTCCTTTGCTCGTATATCCTTTTATCTTAATCCCTGCTCTGTCTACCTGTTCAAGTCAGACGCGATGAAATTCTGAAGCGAATTTTAAATTATCATTCGACTTACCAGCCTGGCCAATTCCGTGGTGGTGGCAGGTACTTCCTGATCCTGATTCATCCTCGACACCTCCTCAGTTTTCTTCTCGATCAACCCTTGTCACAAGAATGATCGAAGTTACGAACGTGCCACACGGAACTGTCGCGCAATTTCAAAGTCACGTTGCTGCACCGACAAGATCAAAGATAGGACTGAGACGAGTGATTTGATCTCGACGAATAGTGAAAAGACAGGGTGTATGCGTTCGGGGGTTGTGTCTACGATAAGTTTACGCCCACAGCGTGCCAGAGAAATCAGCCCTGCGCGAGTTTCGCTTCGCAAGGGGTTGCTTCCAACCCCTGTTTGGTAGGCGGAGCCTCGAAATCATTGGTGACCTTTTCCTCGGGAGCTTTGTACTTCGAGAACACCTCTCTGCACCCGGATCCTCTGTTGATCTTACCCTAACTCCATGTCCCATTTGTTGCTAACTTTTCTACTCTAATTTTTAAAACAGGAATTAAATTTAAAAATTCATTCACAGCTTCATTTTGATAATATACATGTATGTAATATACTTGGTGAAAGAGGGTGAAAGTGTATGATACTCTAATGACTACTTAAATAAATGTTCATCAAAGGAATGAGATGTTTACGATGACTTACAAATCAGAGATGCTAACAAACGTAGGTTCTGTACAGTCGTTACAGAACCTGTGTCCAACTCGATAACTCGTGAATCATAAGGGTTGGTTCTCTATAGATGATAAGTCTTATCATCTCTGAGGGTATCTCACTCGTTACCATGAGACACATCTTCGATCGCTGTATCATCGATACCGCTCGCGGCATCTTTCGGAGTTTCTCATCGCATTGCTTCGTATCTTCGCTGACGGGTTTCGCTGTTCTCGCTACTGTCCTGTTAATTCCCACGAAATACATGTGCGCAGAATCATGAGGCAATTTAGATCACATTTTCCTTTGGCTTCTGCTCCTTCTGCTGCCTCGTGCTTTTGATATCAATGTGTAAACTATAAACCGACCTGACTACGTTGTTACTGAATGAAACCAAGGCCGAGCCAAGTATACGACGATGAATTTCGTTATCTTACGCACGTTTTATCGTTGTGAAAAATCGTCGCCCTTATTCTAATGCGGCTATCGATGGGGATTGTAATCGCTGGAAGGAATTTATCATCGTGACAGTGTATTACATCATCGTAAGTTTGTCCAGTGTTATTTTTAAGTTGAACGATGGACTTCACACTTATTTAATGCCGTAGACAACGAGCCTCGCGAGACGGGTATAAATCGTTTCGAAAATATACTATTTTCTGAGCAAGCTTTT
>SHCU01000015.1:741726-752600 GCA_004307685.1 Ceratina australensis
GATAAGAGATCAATTTTGGTTTCACGGCCGAAATGAAAGCTCGCGGTTCCCTATCGAAATTTCCCAGGCTTTTCGTCGCGGGTATAACCAGTCGCGACAGATGCATATCTAGAGAACACGTTCTCAATTATCTTGAAACGAATCACTTATGCGACGCACGCGTCGCTTACGAGCTCATCAGATCGCAGTTTCGCCTCTGCTCCCGAGCGAGAATGTTGCGATTTCTCTTCATTCTCATTTCGACGCGTTCCTGGGCCATCGTCGTGCCCGAAAATGGTAACAAAATAGAACGATTTGGAAGAGGAACTGGTGACCGAGGGTTAATTACCGAAAGCTTGGCGAAATACGAGAACGAGCGCGATACGTTCTCAAAATCTGTACCCTGTATCTCGAATTTCCTGACGAGATACTTGACAGAGACAGCGTTCACATCGTTCCCCATCATAAAAGACGGAACAGGGATCAATGACTTGCTTCGGTTACTCGAGACGAACCTCGACGATCGCTACGCCTTCTTCAAACAGAGCGCGGACATAGACTACGATGGACCGGCAGGACTGGCTTTGAACGCGATCATGTTTATGACCAATGCCAGCAGCCTCGACGACACTTTTTACATTTTGGATCCCTGCGATCGTAACTGTCCTTTCGTCACGATATTGACAACAAGTTTCGGGGATGAGGACAGTTTCCTTTTGGAAGTTGAAGCGTTGGCACAGTCGTTCTGGAGCCGAAGGATCGCGATTGTCGTCGTCTTGGCAAGAGTCCGAGGACACGTGCTCGCTGCCAGTAGCGTCACCTTCGAGCCCGACAGACCGTGCACCCCGTCTTACCCAGTTATCTTGGACAGATGCAAGGACGGCTCGTGGAGCCTGGCGAAGCCGATCGAGCTGCCAGAAATGAACGGGTGCTACCTTAAGGTCGGCTACTTCGACTTCGCGCCTTACGTGATAGCGTCGAACGACACCGAACAATTGGACGGTTTCGAGGGTAAACTGGTGGAGGAAGTTTTCCGGGGGAAACGCATCGAGAGAGAAAGAATCGTCGAGAGCGATAACTCGAGCTACGCGGAGATGGCGTATATGTACCTGAACAACGAAGTGATGGCCGATATGGTTATCGGTTGCATCCCCGAGCAACCCCACGACGACATAAGTTACTCCGTTACTTACGATATGCTGAAGGTGGTCTGGATAGTGCCTAAAGTGCCGAACATCTCCCTGAAAGGACTTATTCGCCCGTTCAAGCCGTACGTCTGGGCAGCGATAGGCGCCTCCTTGCTCTTAGGCGTCCTCGTCAAGGTCCTCGTGAACCTGGATCTCTCAGGATTGGATATATTCGCGCTGATAATCGGATCCTCGACCGCTCGCCAGCCGACGAGGCTCTCGACCAGAATTCAGTACCTCGCGTGGAACGTCTTCGGTTTGTTCCTCACGCAAGTCTACGTGGACTCGTTAGCGGATCAGCTGATAAACACCGCGGACGAGAGGTTCCTGACGGGCAACGAGCTGTTGTCGTCGTCTTTTCAACTCGGCGGATTGGCCACTTTCAAAAATGTTTTCGACGGCTTCGAAGAGGACGAGAATATACACAAGATAAGGGAAAAGTTTATCGCGTTCGAACGCGGTAAGTATGCCCAGCAACTGGCCGATCTCCTCGACGGGACGAACTCTTCGCTCGCGTTAGTGGCCTTGATGAACTCCTCGCGGAGCAGCGCCATCGAGACCAAGTACGCGTACACCATGACCACGGACGTGATATGCCACTATCCTCTCGCTCTGGCCGCGTGGAAAGGGTTCCCGTTCCTCGTCGAAATCAACATGAAGATTCAGGATTTAATAAACGGAGGCGTGATCAACTTCATGATAGAGCAAGCCATAGGGAAGCACACGCGCGCCATATATTCGCAGATCGCCAAAGACGTCGAGTACAACAACGAACTTCATCTGCAACAATTCGCGCCGGCCTTTCTCTTGATGATCATCGGCTTCTCCAGCAGCTTGTTGCTCTTCGTTCTTGAGATCGTGCTCTACCCTTCGAGGCTCCTCGAATAACATCGGGACAGTCGAATGTGGGTGGCAAATTGAACGTCAGACAAATTGTCGCGAAAGGACGTCGTCCAAATGACTGGATATCGTTTTACCATAGATTATCGGCTTTCGCTTTATGAATTATAGACGGATATTGGATTGCGGGTGAACGCGGTGCGCCGTAACCTTTTTGTCAAAGTGGCCGATCCGTGTCAAGGACGCGTATGATTTTCAAAGATTACGCTCCTCTCGATTGTATCGGTTTAATCACGTTTTTTTCCAATTACCGTTTCATTTTCGTAGTTGTCAGCGCAATGAAGCTTCTTCTAGAGTCCTTCTATTTTTTCTGACCGGCATAAAGAACCCTCTGAGGGAAGTGTGTGGATACTTAATTTCGTCCCTCCCTGCTGTATCCCACTCTGAAAATAATCCTCGCGCGGTCGTTCACTGCCTCATTCACGGCCCACTCGTTCTCGTGATCGAAGAGTGGCAATGATCCTGCCCGATCCATTACATACCGTGAAGGGAACGACAGTTTCCTTCGGTTATTCGGCTAGAGAAAAACGAACGTAAAAATGTTCTTTTCTTTTGTCGTACGCTCTAAAACGCGACGTAATTAAATGTATCATCTCGGACGAGATCCCCGATTTCAATTCCGCGAGCTCTAAAACTTCGTTCATTTCGCCGACTTATGGCCCGCGTCGACCCACACATTAGCATACCGTAAAACTGGACCGACGATTCAAAATTACCGCTAATGCTCTTTCCATCTGCGTATATGCCTCTCCATATCGTTTTATGAAATCGGCTAGAGCGTATGAAATAGAGATTCCAAGCGAAATGTTGTGAACATTTTTCGTCTCGCTGCCGACCACGCGAAACTGTTTTCATTTTCGTGTGCAATATATTTTTATTACAAGCACGTCGTTTCACGAAGTCAGCTAGAGTATGACATCGATACGAGAATTTATTTAAAGCGAACGGTGGGACAATTTTTTGTTAACCAAACTGGCGATTTAATTCTCTGTTCACCTCTCATTTTATGATTCTAAATTCTCCGCGCACATTTGCGTTCTGCGTCGTTTACATATTTTGAGTTTTTAGTACGAGGAATCACCGGACCCAGAGGACATTACTCTGATTTTGTGTGAACTCCAAGTACGGTGATCGTTAGTCCTCACTTGCTTTTGAAATAGAGAAAAAGCACTCGAGAGTTTGAGCACCAAAGAAGTGGATAGAAATGAAAGCGCAGTTTTTCATAATTGACGCCGGGTAAACGGATATTAATATCGGCCGCGTAACACCCGTAATTGCTGGCCCTTATTATTTTCAACCACTCGAATTACAAGCCTCTAAAACGGAACTCCCGCCCCGTTTCCGGGTCGCCGCAATTTCGTTCAGCTTAATAAACCTCGTTAGCCCGCTATAATATCGTCACCTCCTTCTGTACAACAATTTAAACCGCTAACAACCGTTCCTTTAAAAAAAAAAGCAAACTTTATACTAGATCCTCATTTACTTTTTATTTCTCGGCAGCTTCATTATTTTCCTACTGTAATTGAAGCTAATGGTGCGGTAGGTTTTATGTGATTGCCTATAACCCAAACGCGAGACATCCCATTTGGTACCCGGTTTCCATTGTTCGTAACTAGATATGCAATGATTTGAAGCCGTAAAAGCTACGCAATTCATAGGATTTGTGTGCGTGTAGTAATTAAACGTAGATGCAAATGAGCCGAGCAGTTTGTTTCGGTCCCTTTGTTCCCCAAGGAAGTTTATCATAAAACGTGATCGCACTATGCCCTGCGCTGATATATCAAAGTGAAACTCACTAATGTTTAAATCAATGCACCTCGAAACTCTCGAACTTTCAAAGCTCATGGCATATTAATTTTGCACGATTCATCGGTCTGCAATTATACGAATACATCATTCAATAATGAAAAAAAAGAGAGAGAAAACCTTGGAACAATCGATGAGAGGAATTCCGACTCGTATATTTACCCGTTAATTGAATCGGCAGGCAGGAACGTAATTTGCAACCGCGGCTTCTTTCCCATTACGCGAATTGTCATGCCCATGAAAATTCATCCCGCGAAAATCTTGTTACGGCCGAGCGACGAATTCGGATCGCGGCAGTCGATAACATGGTACGTGTGTATGTGTAGATTTTGGCTTCATCCCCTTGAAAACCTCTCGCGGTGTCTATCCCTTTTTCTCGATGTTTAAAATACAACGGGATGCGCCGGAGAAAACACGCGACGAATCGCGTCGTTCCTCCTCGGTACGGGCTGGGATTATGTGCAGCTTGTTTTCTTTAACTCGAACACTGTAATAACCTCGTCACTTTCCTCGATACGACGTGGCGGAATGAATAAAAAATATTATGGTAATTCCAGGAAACCTCTCACCTGAAAGATTCCAGGATTCAGATTCCCGCGTCTACGTACATAAAAATACGACTCGCATCAGGAAGCAACGTGAACTTGTTAGGAAGCATTCGGTTTTATGTACAGAGGAAGGCTTCGAAAGAGCTTCTCTTTAATTAATCATTTTATCAAGGCAAATTGAAAATTATCATTAGGTCTTATTATTATTTAGGTTTTTAGCGAGGAATTTTAAATATTTTTTACCGGCTCACCTTGTATATTTCTAGGAGAACCACTTACCGGTAAACATGTTGAATTAATGAGGAAAGGGGATAACGACCGAATTCTTTTATCATATTTTGAACGACGAACAGCTCGTTAGCTTGTAGTTGCCTCGATAATACTTGAATCACGGCAGTGAAGCTGCGAGAACAGTGGCGCGGAGTGACGTAAAAAATTTCCAGATTCCGTGGCTGGGTAAAGTAGGTACGCGCGACGCCGTCGTTCTGTCGCGACAGCTCAAAACGGTTTTCTCTTCTGTTTTGTATTCTAGCATTTGGCTAACGAAACTGTTCACTTCTCTCGCGTATCTAATGTATCCGAACGAAAGAATGCTCGAAAGAACTTTTAATGGCAATTACGTCGATCTTCCTATAATCAGTTTAAGCATTAAATATTATAATTGTTTGCACTATTCGAGTTTGACCGAGTATTTCTTTCATGAATATCGTCAGTATTGAAATCTGGAGAGCTGTTCAGAATCAGCAGTGAAATGTTTGGTCGTTTTCGAGGGTCCCTCTCATGCAAGAATCAACGTTTAATAGAATCCGACCCAGAAACTTTACTAATTAACTCTTCAGTTCCCGGTTTCTTCGCGTCCAAGAGATTCCTTTCGAGTCCCAATAGTCTCATTAAGAGTCGTTAAAAGAACTCGCAGTTGATTCGTCTGGCTAATTGTAAGCGCGGCGGTCCCTCTCGTTCGACGAGAAATATTTATAAAAACGATTCTATCGGCTCTGTATTATTCATCCCCGAGTACTGTTTCAATCAATCGATAAACTCTTCGCCGGGCAACATACATATCAGCCTTGTGCTTGCATTATTCAATCCACGGTTTTTAATCGTTATTCGAGTTCCTCAAGGAAACATTCGGGAACGTGGATTCAATAAAGGATGTATCTTATCAGACAACGATTTTATTAGGCGTGTCAATATCGTGTCAATTTTATTGCGTTACTCGACGACTAATTTATCGCGTCGCGTATCCGCCTGGTTCGTTTATAATTTTACAAAATCGTGACACGATTTCAGATCTCGACGAGCGGAAATTCTATATTACGTAATTACGTGAAAATTCCGCGACGCGAGGCAACCCGGTTGGCGTTTCGAAAGACGTTCCGTGAAAAAGTGGGTTCGTTATCGGAAAATCAACGTCGATACCAAACAAGCTACCTTTTTGCGTTTCGCTTTTATCGCGTTTTCACAAGAACTTCCCCGTCGGGTCAGTGGACCTGCTAATAACATGTACGAGCTCGAACAATATCCATTAGCCTGAAACAAAACAACTTCTTTCCGCCGAGGCAAACTTGCGGCGGTGAGAGTAGATGCAAAAATCTCTCATCAATTTCTACTTCCCATCGACCGTGTCAGCAATCACGTGCATTTTTTTCTATTTATGAGATTAACGCGGCGGCATTTATTAGCGGTCGGTCTCACGTCCGGTTCCTACCAGATAACCGTTGTTTATAGAGAGCAACGAAGACGCTCGTAGCCACTGGAATCCTGATTAATGTTACACCTTGCGCTTACTTCTTGCCTCGGTTACCTAGCCGGATGGTTACACACTCGCAAGCAATTTCATCCATCGCGTTGTCGCAATTCCGTGACCCGGTTCAAGTATCTCCCCGACCTTGACCTTGACTAATCAGCGAGGGACGTAGAATTGCCAATGCCGAGTGGCTCGCTCGGTCCATATCCCAAATTGCTTCCGAAAAGCAGGATTTCGCCCTCGGTTTCAACATTCGAACTTTACTGCCGCGCGCGGTAGTCCTCGCGATCGTTTACGATCACGGTTATTGCCGAGGTGCGTTTAGGTAGCTCATTTCATAATTGTTAAGACTAGTCAGTTAAAAAAAAAACAATGATTTTTATTATCTCATTTTGTAAGACGGGTAGAAGTAATGGTGATTACAAGTGGATGCACGCCTTTAGGTGGGCTCGGGCAGTTAACGAAACCGGAACCGAGTGTGATTTCCGGCCGTTCTTGTCGCTGAACGCCTCTTGCCCGATTGGGCCGACGGGCTCGTAAATGAGCTATCAGAGTTTACGTTCTAATGACAGCGAAACGTGCGCCGAATGCATTTCTGGATGCCTGGAATCGGTCCGGGCGGCGAGCGGCGCGGCGCGCGCGACATACCAAAACCGGAAATCGATGCGACGCCGACGCGTTGAATTTGCGAAACACGCGCAATTGTCCGGCAGATCCGCACGTTAAAAAGTTTACCGCGGCCCGATGCACACGCGCCCTCCCCCCGGAAATGCAGTCGTACTCGTTCAAACGGCATTAAACGATCAATCGTACCCGCGTTTGAACATTATTTCGAACGTCCGTCATGATCCACCGTGACGCGCGTACGTATAATAATGCGGCGGGAATTATTATCTCCTGAGGAGGTAAATAAGAGCTTGATGAAAGTTATAAGAAGCCGGGAGACATTAATAGATGAATCGATAAGTCAATAAGCAAACAGTTCTATCAGGCTTGATAAAATATCTCTTTGAGTTGGGAACGTCAGGGTAAATCATTAAGCAGGGAAGGAGGGCAGCTAATAGCTCGAACAAACTGACGAGCGAGGGTAAGAAATCTCGTTATTTTTCGAATCCCAAGACGTCACCGTTAGACAAGAAGAGCCCACCCGTTCATTTGACGTCACCGACGGCTTTCCATGGTCTCTCTCCATTTTTATAGAGCCTCTGTGACGAACAATGTTTCCTTCGATCGATTTTCCATGGTAACGCATCACGATAATTACGTAGTCGCTTCGCAGTTTTTTTCATATTCGCGCGACAGGGACAGATTCGCGGGACGTAGAGAAATAAGAATGTCGAATACGAATTGTACAGATTCGGACAATTATTCTGAACCCACTACTGCTTATGTGTGAGTTCCCTAGCGGAACAATATTTAAAAGTAATAATAAATCTATGCCTCATTTTTTCAGTGCTCTATCTGGCATTAATGCTGCTAGCTTCTGACATTGTTTTGGCGTTTCGGAATAAAAACAGTTTTAACCTGCACCTTGACACGCAATTACTAATGTAACATTAATGAATATTACTGTAAATATTAATTGAGCTAATAAGTGTGTAAACAATGAGCACTTACAACTTTAAATCTTCATTAAGCTAAGAAATAAATTAATAATAAACTCTTACGTCTTAAAATATTAATCAAATAGACAATAAGTAAGTATATGAAAATATAAAAAATAAAAACAAATAAATAAGTGAACAGAACATTTATTATTTTTTTCATTTATATATCACGCAGATTTTCGCGTACTTCTGCGTTCAGCTTCGAAATAAAATTATCTTAATAATTGTTTATCAAGATGCAGGTTAAAACTGTTTTTATTTCGAAACGCCAAAACTATGTCCGAAGCTAACAGCATTAATGCCAGACCGAGCACTGAAAAAGTGAGGCATAGATTTATTATTACTTTTGAATATTGTTCCGCTAGGGAACTCACACATAAGCAGTAGTAGGTACAGAATAATTGTCCGGATCTGTACGATCGCTTCAATACCTCGTTTAGGTTTGTGGATTTCCTCGGTTAATTCGTCGCAGCTGCAACCACTGCGTCTCTCGCGGTCGGGCGACGTCACGTTCTGACGTCAGGATGGCAACATGTGGCGTTGTACGCGAATGCGGAGGAGTCCGCGAAGGCTGAACGACAAAGGGGATGGGTGAGAAAGCTAGTCGCAAAGCGTTGGTGCCGTGGGTGGCGCTCGATTTATAGCTGGCCTCTACCGAACACAAGGAGGGCGGGCATCCAATGGTACCGCCGCGGCTGCTTTCTCCCCTTGGTTGGTCCTTCGCTGTTTTGGGAATTCCGCAGAGACGTTGCGGCGCCGAATGTCTCGACGTCGTCGCGCCGAGGCGAAACCTTGGTCACCGCGCGTCTGCCTTTGCCGAATTCGCGCCACGCTCTAGTTTGCCGTAGGCTATCAAACAAATAGTTGCCCAGGGTTCGACGAGATAATTAATCTTGATAATTAGATCGCGACGTAAATGATTCGTATTAATCCGTTCGGCAATTCATTTTATCTACAGATTTATTTTATTATTTAATTATTCGTTTTCGTCGGATGAAATTTTACACATCCGACGTGACGTGTTAATTTTTGAATAATATTCGCGGGGTGTAATAAATTGGTAGCGACGGGATGCACGTGAAATAAATCTAGCTTCACCACTGATACTAAGTGAATAGCATTGTAGAGCTTATGCAGCTCGTGAAGCGCATCTATCGGGCCGGTAATCGCGTATTCGGCGAACAGAGGATAACGTTACATGGATACAGATGTTTAATAGTCGATGTCATAGGGTTTGCTCGGTTAATTTTCTACCGCGGAGCGATCATCCCGTTGACACATGTTGCGCCTTTACGTTTCCGTTACGTTTCCGGAATAATGTCGATCAGCGTATTTACGGAAGTCGAGAGGGGTTTAACCATCGGGGCCGGAGGAGGGAAGAAGCGGTCCAAGTGTATTCGGTGACCTAGAAAAATTTCTCCGCGAGATAATCGCAAGTGGAGGCGGGGAAGGTTGGCCACGGACAGTCCGAGTGAAATGCAAATCCGACTTTTCACGCGATAACAAAGAGGTCGTTAACAGAAACCCGATCTACCTCGTCCGCCTTTTTCTTATTCTTTCCTCGCCTCTCTCGGGTCATTTGCGATCCGGCAGATCGTAAGTTACTTGAATGCACGGCTTCGTAATTCACCTAGACCAATCCATTTTTTTCCTTTCATATTTTCTCTCGGCCGAGGCCACAGATCGTCGTTCAGCGTTTCGGAAAATTAGATATAATAATAATATTTTATCTGCGCGCGAGTGCAGTTGGATAATTAAACGGTCGAAGGGGAAGACAAACGTGGAAACGTGAAGCTGATTTAAACTCTACTACCGAACGCGGGGTTTTATAGTCATTCATAAAACACTAAACGCAACCGCGGTCCACATTGTCCATTTATCTATGTACCGCGCGTAAGCTCATTGCGATTCCACGTGCGAAACGGTATAACGTAGAGCGGGCATTGAAGTTGCACAAACGTTGTCGCGCTGCTATCCGTACGCTTAAAATCTGCGTGAAATCGTGCGCGCACGGATTTATTTAATTTACAGGGAACGCGGGATACCGTCGAATTCCGTTCCGAATACCTCGGCGACCGCCGCATAGCTACGCATTATACACGGATATTCGGCTGAATTATCAAGTTCGTCCATGCATCGACCTGCCGCGGAAGACGATCCCGTCACGACGCAGGATAATTGCGCGAAACGTTGTACGCAGATATTTTCCGATCCACGATGCACCTTATCAAAGTTTGTCCAGTTAAGTTAACTTATCTATCATACGCTGTCTTCCGCGCTGCCGATGGTCCTTGGCACAAAGCAAACTCTGGTCTACTCGATTAACAAGTAAATTCATTAAGTAGATTTCTGAGTAAAATGCGATATTAAGAATTTACGTTGGCAGTTTAAAAAAAAATTTGTTTTGTCGTATGAATAATTTTTATAAATCTGTGAAATTTGTATTATCGCGTACCGTAGATCTAGAGAGCGTTAATTCAATCCACGAGACCGATGGTCCTTGGCACAAAACAAACTCCGGTCTACTCGATTAACAAGTAAATTCATTAAGTAGATTTCTGAGTAAAATGCGAAATTAAGAATTTACGTTGGCAGTTTAAAAAAATTAGTTTTGTCGTTTGAATAATTTTTATAAATTTGTGAAATTTGTATGAACGCATATCACAAATCTAGAGACTATTAATTGAATCGACTTCAAAGAAGAAAAAAAATATGAAGAAGTTTAACCAATTGATACTGTCCTCTCTGCTCGACACTTTTGACAATCTTTCGCGTCACGCGAGATTGACGATTCAATCCCCGAAAAATACGCTTCCACGAGTTCGCCGGTACTGTATATACGCAGATACACACAGCGGTGCGCACGTAGGAAACCGGCGTCACCGGTGAATTATTCATCGTGGAAGCTACATTTTCGTACCCGGCTTTGGTAAGGGTAGCGACGCGTCACGCGGATGAAAAATTTTCGAATCGCGGGTTTTCGGTTGGCTTCCCGTCCCGAATTAATCTCTGGCCCCATAGTAATGTCCCCTTTGTGCGAGCCCTTAACTCCGCGTTTCTTACTGTTAGACGCGGCATCACCGCGTGTCCGCGAGATCGG
>SHCU01000015.1:761040-801530 GCA_004307685.1 Ceratina australensis
TATTTAGCCGAGGATTTCACTGCTGGCTGTCAGCCCGTATGTATCCGCGGGCGGCGAGTTCGCGCAGCACGCGACCTCGTAACCAAATAGGTTCCTCGCGAAGGTACACCGGGTATCTCACGGCCCATCTTCGGAGTCGACGCGATCCGTAACTGTCCGCCGCAGTTACAAGACCATTAAGAGCAGCGGCGGCGGGTGCCGGTAGGTGCAGCGCGAAGACGCGTTACCCGATTTCTCACCGGCTACCGAGCGGGAATTACCCGTAGGAGTAATCCATTTCGGGGACAGAGGAATGAAATTTCATCGGGCGAACGAATAGATTGGAGGCACCGGGGACCACTTACCTGCGGAAGTCTCGGCTCCAGCAGGCGTATATCACCGGGTTCATGCCGCTGTTGATCCAACCGAGCCACGTGACCGCGGCGAACACGATCTTCTCCTGCCAGATACACTGGGAACAGAATCCCGACCAGAGGTTCACCACGAAGAACGGTAGCCAGCAGATGATGAAGACGCCCATCACGATACCGAGCGTCTTCGCGGCCTTCTTCTCCTTCGCGAATTTCGCCAGTTTACGCGACAACGAGAAATTGTTGCCCCTGTGCTGCTTATTGATCCTCGCCGACGGCACCCTGGTCAAACAGTTGTTGTGCATCGCCGTGAGCGGCTCCTCGAGGTCCTGCAGGTCCTCGGGCGTGCTGGACGCGGTGCGGAACAGGTGCTTCGCGTCGGTGTTCGTCCCGCCCCCACGATGTATCCTCAGAGTCAACTCCAATTCACCGGAGGCCATTATAACTTGCTTCGTGCCCAGCTTGAGGCTCTTCGTCTGGATCACCGCCGCGCGATAGATCTTGTAGTACGTGAACACCATTACGAACAGGGGCAGGTAGAAGCTAATCGTCGACGAGAATATCAGATAGCCGAGGTGTTCCGTGAACGGGCATTTGTCCTCGGGCACCTCCTCGGTCCTGACCGCGCGCCACCAGGCGATCGCCGGGAACGAGATCGCGCTCGAACATATCCAGACGATCGCAATTAAAATCGCGGCGCGTTTCTTGCTCATTTTACTGGGATAGGTGAACGGGTCGGTGATCGCCCAGTAACGGTCGAGGCTGATCACGCAGAGGTTCAGGATCGACGCGGTCGAGAACAGAACGTCTAACGATCGCCAAACGTCGCACCAGTCCGTCGTGAAGAGCCAACGATTCTCCAGGACCTCGTAGACCGCGCTGAACGGCATCACGACTAATCCGACGAGGCAATCCGCGAACGCGAGCGACGTGACGAAGTAGTTGGTCGCCGTGTGAAGGTAACGCTCTCTGATCACGGCCAGTATCACCAGCATGTTGCCGAAGACGGTCGCCACCGAGAACAGGAACAGTAGTATCGCCACGCCGGCTCTGTCCGTCGCCAGATTCCAGAGATCGTCTTCCGCGCTGCGATTCTGCGGGTAGCTCGAGTTGTAGAAACTTCGGTTCAAATGCGCGCTCGCTACGATTGCCTCTTCTTCCGATCCGAGCAGGTAGATCGCGCTTTCGTTCATTTTTCGAATCGCACGCGAGCTTCACGCGCCCTGCCAAACCAGAGGACTATCAGGTCGTCGATCCGTCGACGCCGCGTTTCTTCCTCCCTTTCATCTTTTCTCCTTTTCACCTCTGTACTCGAGGGGGATTTCTCACGATGTCCGATCGTCGACGAACTTTTTCGTTTTTTTTTTTTTTTATTGATCGTCAGGAGTTCGGCTAGACGGTCGCGATGATTCGTCGCATCCTTTGAATCTGAAACAGACGGGAGACCGTAGCCGTAAGAAAGTGCACGGTTGAAAGAAATCGGGCTCGTAAAGCTGCATTCCCCACGTTTCACCAAGGGTGGATGCCAGTTTTTATTGCAATCGTCTTTTCATTCCCTTGTCATGCCATCCGGGCTGGCTGTCATGTCGGATTTTAATACTGGCTCCCTCGTAAAACGTCGCAACGCGCTTTGATCTATCCATATCCCGAGATAATGTTGGCGAAAAAATAGCTGGTTGAAAATCGTGTAAACCCTCAAAGAAATTAATTCGGTGTATTACGCTGCGTCCATGTATTGTAAATTGAACGAAAATGGCTGTCGCGTGCTTTCCCTTTGCGCGAAATACGTTATAAAGATCGTTGGCTTTTTTTCTTTCTTTTCCGTAATTGTCAATCATTTCGCGACGCTGCTCGCTCGCACCGTTCGTTCGGCAGCGGCGCAAACGATTTAGCAATCTTTTCGTCGGCGTGCAGCGCCACAGC
Source organism: Ceratina australensis (assembly GCA_004307685.1). Taxonomy (NCBI): domain Eukaryota; kingdom Metazoa; phylum Arthropoda; class Insecta; order Hymenoptera; family Apidae; genus Ceratina; species Ceratina australensis. Next base: position 763,314 of record SHCU01000015.1, read on the forward strand.
ATCGCGTCTATATTTAAACCAGGGGAAAAGTGTCATAAAGAGGAGAGAGGGAGAGCGAGCGAGCGGCGTGCGCGATCGTTAGAGCGAGAGGGTAGGTTTGGTGATTTCGTGGCCAGACCGGAGCCTGGAAACAGGGCCGAGCTTTCATCCGTGACCCGGGTGAATGTTTACCGCTACCTGATCAAAGGGGTTTCGATCGGCGAACGATCGACACCGGGGATGTAACCCGGGCTCCCGATTTTGTCTCGTTCACACCCCTTCTACGTCATATCTCGGCGGCGACGTCCGATCCATTCGTCGCCGTAACACATGTCAGGGCCGATAAACCTTGCGTATCGAACTCCCGGGTGTAACCGCTCCGAGAGGAGAGAGGCCAAACCGATCTCGTTTATTCTTGACTTTCAATATCCCCGATGGACCCTTTGAAATCTCGGACTCATCCAATTTACGCGCACGAGGCGTGACAAACAAATTTTGACGCACCGCATTTCGAGAGAGACATCGCGTAGAATGGAATCGCAGATTTTGCGAGAACTGCATATCACGACGTTTTAAAGAATCGATGAAAACTCTTGCCAGATTCCCGTGGTTCAAATTGACACTCGGCGCGCTTTATTTTACGATTCAGCTCGCTATCTTCGACGTCTGTATTTTCAAAGTTTAATCGAACCGAAATTGCGAATGCAAACACGGCAACCTAGTTCCGTTCGGAACATAAATACGTGTATATACTAATATTCCGAGAAGACTTGTCGGACACGGTTCGTATATAAAGGCAATACCGATTTCTGACACGTGTTCAGGTACTTCGGACTACTTGGGGCGCACTTGCGTCTAGAAAGTTTGCCTACTATTGACGCTCACGCGATTAGCTATTAAATCGACCAAATCCGTGTTCGAATGTATGCCTCGCGGCCTGTTCCGAATCCGTGATTCAAATCCATTTCAACTTTCGGTAAACCGCCGTCCACGAGTATTTAGCCGGTTGATAAACGATTTTATGCGTTAGATAAGGAAATTCAATGTGCACAAATGTAATTATTGAATGAACGTCAAAAGCGTCTCAATGAGGATTCCATTTCCCCCCGTACATACATATTTACTCGGTCTAGTTATAATATTGTTTTCTATAGGATCTTATCTAGAATTTCATTAAATGTTTCCAAGGAATATGTACGAGAGTTTCAAACGGACAAGTACTTTATGAACGATATCCGGTCGGAAGTTCTCTAACAAGAAGAGTTACTCCGGGAACAAAGGGAGTTAGTGTATTATCCAGTTCGAATGAAAAACTATTTGTGACCGAGGGATGAAGTTCCGTTCGATTTCCTCCGATGCTTGTCCCGGGCCTCGATGGAAGCTCGTGAAGAATTTAAATTGATCGAAGTAGGTACGCGTCGCGCGCTCGGACCGAGGCTGCGAAATTCCGATCGTCGTTGGATCCAGTAATTAAACGGCGATTAGAGGCCTGCTGCTGCGAACTTCGTCGTTCCGCGAGTAATTCGAACCCCTCGTTCGCAACAATCGCGAAACATTTTAAAATTTGCCTCGTCTACCTCGAGTTAAGGTAATTTCCAACTGGAGTTCGCTCCTCTCCTCCTCGCGAATAACCCGTACATCCTAATTTTCCGCTCGTAACAATTATCAAGTGAATTTTTCGCGCGATAATCGCCGGAGATTCGTGAAGACGCTTTACCGTTCGATATCGTACGGCGCCTTGCCTCTGCCCTTATGCCCGGGAATTCGGGCGTGCATTTTGCCGTTTAGTAATCGGTCGATAACCCTGTTCGAAAATCAAGGATATTCCCATTAGTCGAGCCACTGCATGGCCTGCAACGATATCGACTGCCCGTTGTTGCTTCTAGACCCATTAACGGTCAAATCGTCTGCCATGTATCACCATCCGGATTCCAATTCGTCGTCTGCCCGGAAGCGCTCTTAAGCGTCGCTCGATTTTTATTGTTTTACCGGCTAACAACCTCACTCGTTATTCGCGAAACGTAAAATCTCGACGCGTTCTATCTTACGATTCTTCGTATGAAATCTATCTTATTAAAAATAAGAAAGATGGATTGATAAAAAAATAGAGTTCGAAGGAGATAAGAGGAGCTCGGAAGGATTGTGATGTAAATGACTTCTGACTGAAATGAATCAGACGGTCTTATCTACCGTTCGTATTCGACGGTGAAACGATTGTGATTTATCAATCGGGAAACCTTCGCCGTTATACAACATACCGGGAAGCAGCGGCAGTTCCACTTCGCCTGTAGGCTCGAAGTGATCGATTATTTTCGTAGCCGAAACGGAAAGTAGTTCTCTTGTTCTCCATTAGCAGTAAAACCTGACGTCGCTCTCGATTTATCGAATCGGCGGTACTTCCGCTCGAACGGTCCGCCCCTACGGCTCCTCTTCCGTCAAGATAAATATGTAAAACGATCGCGAGAACAGGGGCGATTAGCGCGGAGGGGCAAACACTCGGATCAGCAACTTTCTGGCCGCATTAAGCACCGCTCCCGCTGTTCGGATAAATTACTACCACCGTGGGCGTGCGACTCCTTACTTTTCTTTTTCCGACAACCGACAGGTTGTGTCGCTGCCTACGACGATTTTCAGCGCGTCGATAAACATTCTCGCGAGCGCAAACACATTCCCGGAATCCCGGTGCGCAACGGGAATTCGGTAAACAGCCGTGTGTTTGCCGTCGGATTCGCGCCTTGATTTCATACGATATCCGAGTCCCAATGCGTGAAAAAGATCAGCAAATTGAGCAAGGTGTTTGTCTTTTTAACCCTCTGCACTCGAAAATTTTTACCCTTAATTTTTAATGAATCTCTATAAATTAATATATTAAATTTATTATTAATTTTTTCTTTCGACTATTTTGAAATTAAGATACATGTCTATGGACTTTATAGTATTTAAGTTTAATTTAATCAGTACTGTATTAAAATAATAATTACTTCCCTATTTAGTAATTATTTTATGAAACAGAACTGGTGACTGTGAGTCACCTTTCGAGTGCAGAGGGTTAATGGCATCCTTTTTAACAATCACCACGCGTTAGCCTCCTAAGTTGTTATTATAAAAACTTACGGTAATGGATTGAAATTAAAAGAAACTTATGATGCCTTTTCTAATGAGAAATAATGTTTCCAAGTACTCGTTTAATGGGGTGAAATCGTGAATTTCGAATACGGTAATTAAGTTTAATGAGTTACGTATCGGATTTGGTGATTCGATTACCTGATGAAATTAAAGACGCGGAAAATGAGTTTCGCCGAACAATTCGTATGAGAATTTCATTTCGGATCGGTGTCATCGGATATCCGGAAGCAAGCGAAGGGCTCGATTGGTCGTTCGGGCGAAAGGGAACAATCGACGTGCTCTTGACGAGGTTCTCTTTCTCGTCGGGTCGAGACCGGCTCAGGATGAAATATCGTCAGGATACGCGTAGGTGTCGAACGCGAAATCGAGCGTAACAAACCTGGCATATATGTAACTACCGTTTTGCGTATCCCGATGGCACCGAAACGGCGCGAATGGCCGAGAGAGAGAGAGAGAGACTTTGAAATAAAGGTTGAACTCGCGAGGGCAACACCGGAAATTCAATTACACCGCTGCGTAGTTCCTTTCCATCGTAGTATTGACTTTCCTTTTGCTCGGCGATTCCGTTTCGACGGATGATTTAACAACGGCGTGAAGATTCAAAGCGTAGCGAGTTCGCTGCTCGCACGCATTTTTCCCGGGAAATAAGAGAGCAACAGATGACGCGTAAAATATAAATAAAATAAAAAATAAAAAAAACGTGAAACTTTACGCGTAAAATGTTGAGACCGATTGAAATGTAATTTTTAATGGATTTCGGGCGATATTTTATGGATCACGTCGAACGGGAAGCGGCTGAAGAGCTACGATTTTTCAATGCGCGCGCAATTTGTCAAATTTATCTGGCAGCTATTCGGGGATTGGGATAATTCAAGTGATAACTCCCGTCGGTGCTGGATGACACTTTTTCGCATTAAAATATCGATGAACCGCGTTAAGCGGCGTTGAAAAATTGGCACGGACGGGCTCGTAAATTCGACGGCGCGGGGGACGACGCGTTCACCGCGTTGGTCTCGCGTGAATATTAATGCGATAAACAATATTCGGGGGAGCCATTTAGAGCCCGACGTTAGCTCGTTTCGCGGTGGTTGTATCGCGTTGCGCCGGCGGTGGTGGCAAGAAACGGGCTCGCGTGCCGTGCCAGCGGATCCCGGGTTCTTCTCCCGCGGCGCGGGATAAATTTGGAAAACAAATAAAATCCGCACGGTTACGTTCGTGCGAGTAATCGTCGATTTTTGATCCCACATAATTGCGGGGATAAATCTAATTTCCCGTTGGATTGTTCGGGAACGAAGTGCTCCTATAATTTTGCGAGCAACACGATACCTGTGCGCGAGATCAATTTCAGACCCGGCGATCTATCGCGCACGAGCGATTGGTTATTATCGCGTGGTAAACTAGGCTCACGTTTCACTCGATACACGGGATTTTTCTTCGGAATAAAATATAATTAAATCCGTGCGAATTAAAAAGCGCGAGAGGCGGACGCGAAACGGAACGGGGAACAATGACGTTGTTGCAAGACAAACGCAATTACGAGTCGCAACGAAACGAATTTACCGACGAGCCCGGAGTGATTGGCCGTCACGGTCTAATAACCTTCGACAGTCGAGACGATTTTCCAACGGGTTTGTGACATGTCCGTTTGACCGTACAGAGCGCGTGTTAGAGCGGTCCAACCGAAACCGTCGAACTCTTCGATTTCATTTTGTCTGCGAATCCGTGTACAGGATTCTCGTCTCATCGCGAGATTAGATTCTCTACGTAATATTCTATTTTCGAGCTGAGCTCGGATAAACGATGTAAGGTCCCGCGCGTGTCGAGCAGGGGAATAAAAGACGTTCACGAGCGTTGAAACGTGAAAGGATCCCTTGAAGTTGGTGGAACACGTCGAAGGCAAACCAAACAGGATGAAGGTACCGAAAGTTGAGCGTGTACTACATCAAAGAGTGAATTTAACGCATCCTACCGCTCATCCTTTGGCTTCTTAGCTCCGCGCAACTTGCCGTCTGCATAATTAATGAGACGACTTTCGACGAGGAGACTTCCTACTCGGCTCGCATAAGAAATTGGCTCTCGTCATCGGCACCGATATCGATGAGGAGCCGGAATGGAATATACGAACCGGCGGATGGGTGGGTGGGTGGTGATCGTTTTCGCGCGGAGGGAATAATGTTCCATTAGGTGGGGAGAAATTCGAGTTATCGACGTCGTCGCGTGTCGCGATCAAATCGTTGAAACCTGGTGGGACTCGAGGCGAAGAAGATCCATCTGCTGATGGCGCCCGCACCAATTTCGCGAAGTCTCGACGTCGAGATCCGCGATGCCGCTTCTTCCATCCTTCCTCGTGCGTTCGCCGATAGGATATGAAACGAGTTATCTGACGGCCGAGTGTCGCCGTGCTGTCTATCTTTCCTGCCTAATGGACGGACACGTCACCGGCCGCAGATAACGCCGGCGAGAACTTTTCGTCGAATGTGATCAACCCTTCGAAACGTCGCACAGTGCGGGCAAAATGCAAAATTTGGAACGAAAATTAGGATTTTGTTATTAACGTGTAGAATTCGGTCTTTATTAACAGGAAATAAAATTTCAAAAAAATTTATAAACCTGATTAACAAATTTGTTATGGAGAAATAAATTTGTTTTGCATAATTCTCTAACCCCTCCAANNNNAAAAAATTTATAAACTTAATTAACAAATTGGTTATGGAGAAATAAATTTGTTTTGCATAATTCTCTAACCCCTCCAAATTGAACAAATTAACATAAATTAATGCAAAACATAACTAAAAAGAACAGATAATAAAAACATAAATATTATTATCCGCTTTCGATGGCAGAACTAGTTTCCGATGAAACACTAGATTCTCGTGATCTCTCTATACTGTCTATTATTAAATAATCCTTAATATTCGTAAAACTACGATTATGTAGGCTGGTGCAAGTTTTTCTATGCGTTGAAATGAGCGGGTCGGACGTAAGGAGAAGCATATTAAATAAATCATAAATTGTATTTTGGCGATTTGATTTACGCGTGTGGCCTAAACGATTTCTTCTTATTTCTTTATGCCTGACTTCTAGAGCCTCCTCAGAAAGGAGTCCTATTGGTAGATTAAAATAATTAATGATTTCGCATCCATGAACTAGTACTTTGTGGACACTTACAGGCATATAGTGCCAACTATATTTACTAAGGTATAAATCTAATGTATTGCTTAAAAGTGTGCTAAAAGTATTCGTATTTATATTTTGGTGACTTGTATGAAATTTTTATATTAGGTTTTTAAGCAAAGAGACAAAAAGTAAGACAAGTAAAAAAGAGACAAACGTAACATAAAGTTCCAACGTCCAATAATTATAATCGTCTCTAATCTTGTTTCGAAGTCGATATTATATTGATTGATAAAAGCTTGTTTCTTTGATATATCGCTGCGTACGAACAGAAGTTATAAATTCGCATGGTCGATCGATCGATGACAAACGACGGGGAAATCTGCGTGGAATTTCAATTTCGCAGATGCTCCCTCGTCTTCATATATTCGTTCCTTTTGGACCGCCGCCATTTCGTTACGGATATTCCGCAGGACACTTTCGTACATCGCAGAGTCAAATGCGATGTTACGTTTATTCAAATAGTTAATTCTTGTTTCTCATCGATGATTTCTATTAATTAAATAGTAATTAATAGAAACTCGTTTGTACAAGAATCAATTACTATCAGTTTCACGTATTAATTGATTAGTATTCGAAAGATACCTGCGTCAAAGGTGCCAGCGAGTCAAAAGGATGCTTCTTCACTTTGAAGTAAATTGAAGCCGGGAAAATGGGTTTCATTACAATTTGTAACCAGACCAGAATTGCTTCCTCGGTCTTTAAGAGAGAGAGATTGATCGGGGCGTATAAAAAAGGTTTACACTGCGAGCCAGCGTTCTCGTTTTCCACCGACCACCCTATTTATCCATCTCTCGTCACCCACGCCGGAACAAGGAGTTTCGCGTTTTTCTTTTTTTTTTACGTCGATTAAACGGCGCAACGGTGAAACTGTTTCCAGTCCCGTTAAGTTCCGAACTTTAAAGTCTTAAGTCCCGCGGAAACTCGGCTGCGTTCATTCCAGTAATTGTCCACGGTCCGGTTCGAAAATGAAATCCGAAATAGTAGTATTTATTATAGTTACGGTGAAACGAGATAGAAATGAAGAGATTCCTAAACCCGACTTTACTCGTCTTGAAACTTGTTACGAGACGCGTTTGTTGCTGGCTCCCTCGTCCCGAAGCAGCCGTTTTACAACTTTCTTTGATCCGACAGTTGATGGATGGCGCGTAACTAGCTGCGTAACAACTGAAACAGCCTCTTTCTTTATCTCCAACAAACAACTCGTAACTTCGCTTAACTTACATTTACAGTAGATTAAGAAACGATTCAATAAATCAAATTAGCCGCGTAATCGATACATTCACGGTGGCGCAACCGTGTGAAATATCGAAAGTACGTATTGCCGTGAATTTCTTTTTTTAATAGCTTGTCATAGATATTTTATTACACATAAAAAATCGGCAGTTTTACAAACGACGCGAACGGAAGGTAAAACAAAGCCGTTGATCATTGAAGCGTGAACCGGGCCAGTGAAACGGCAAAAGGTGCGGTCCCGCCCTTTCCCGAAAATTGTCACGAATAATTTGTAACAGTTACTGCGGCGAATGTGAATACGAACGCGTCCCCGCTGATTTTGGAAGCACGCCAGCTGGGTTCCTTTGGGGCCAGTCTTCCGGAACGGGAATCTGCAACCTGCTCGCGAAGCCTCAACCTCGATTCTCTGCCCTACGTCTTGTTTTATTTCCCGCTAATGGCCACGGGTATTAGGTAAATTGGCATTGAGAATTCTGTTGCGCCGATTCTACCTTCCGAGGTGTACTCGCGATTGTGTCTCCCTGCTTCCTAATCCGATTCGATCCGTTCGAAGAGGGTCTGAGAATAAAATTATGGTTTTTACCAGTATCGATCGGAGATTCTATCGATACTATTTGGAACTCGCTGCGCCACGAGAAATCGTCGGTAAACTGATTTCCGATCCAGGTAATACCGCAACCACGTCGTACCGTAATCCCCATGAAATTTTATGCAACTTTCATGCTTGACCCTAGCCATTGTTCAGGAAGCTTGTGGAGCATCGTTTATTCTTTTCTTCGAATCGGATAGAGTACCGATCTGTGGTGTACGTCATACCGCAGCGAGTAATATCAAAATCGGATCGGTGAATGAACGAGGAGAATCATATATTGGGTTGGCAACTAAGTAATTGCGGATTTCACTCATAGATCGCTTCAGTTGAATTTTTAGGTTTGCAGACGTAGTATATAATATGACGTAGACGTAGGATATAAATGTAAAACACATTTTGTTACTTGATAGTTGGCAATTCAGCTGTCAAACAATAAAAAAAGTTTGATCGGTTGCGTAGTTTTCGCTTGACCTTCGTTGAAGAACATTTTCGTCATATTTTGCTTTTTTATTTCCGCAAAGGGAAAAACGCATCGCAAGCTCATAAAAAGTTATGTGCCTGAAAGATGGGAAAAGGTCATTGATCAAAATGGGCAATACATTACAGAATAAAGTTATTTAGTTCCATGAAAAAATTGTGTTTGATTTTCTAAAAAGAAATCCGCAATTACTTAGTTGCCAACCCAATAAGTACCGAGTGGATCAGGAGGGAACCTTTGGTCCTCTTCGTTAAGAACGTAAGCCCCCGTCTCCTCGGTTCGGGAATCGATTCGCGAGACAATTACGTCGTCGCGTCGCTAACGAGTTTCGGAAAGTTTCACCTGTTGCGTTTCGCGACTGTCCGGGAAAAGATAGCGGCCGCGAGGAGAACGCGCGAGGGAAGAAAAATTCGCCGTGGCGCGACATCCGAGATTAGATCGAGCGTGAGCAGTAGCCACGCCGCCGGACCAATTTGCCGATAATCGATAGCGTTCGCTCGGGGGAAACGAGGAAATCCGTGTCGTCTATTTTTATTTCCACCCGTTTAATTGAATTGCCGCCTACCTCCATTCGAAACCTATATATGTATATTCCGTAGAACATCGTGTAGTGACGATTCTCAATAGTGATAATGCATTTACTTAAAAAAAAAAAAAAGAATCAGCCATGAAATTCTTCTTTACAAGAAAATAAATGAAACTCTTAGAAAACTGGCTAGACATTTTTTCTACGATGCGCGTGTAACAATCTTCGAGGTAAAACGAGGTGGGAGACAATTAAAAAATACGATGAAAGGTGTAGGCCGTGAAGATAGGTCACGTGAAGCGACTGTTTGAAAATTCTGTCCCTTTAACCTTTCACGGGACGAAAGCCAATATTACCCGAACGCGGAGGGTGCACGTTCGACGATATTTCTCGCGACTATAAATTTGTCTATCCGCGGCGTCGGTTTGAAAGATAATTCGCGCTCGGGGATTTTCACGCGCAAACGGCCTCGGTCGCGGGATAATTTTCATTAAAATCGAAACGTACAGGATTTTAATTCGCCTCGAATTAAGAATGACACGACGCGTTTTAACTCGGATGCAAAACACCGGTTGTAACAGCGGGTAAAATGTCGATCGATCGGCATTTACCACGTTTGTCCGCGCGGATAATCCATATTCATTCGCGTTAACAAGCTGACAGATCGGTGTTCCACATCGTTGACACAAAAGTAAGACGGGCCTACCGCGGGTACATCGTGCAAAGCGTCGGGCAGCGGCGACTCGCCTCATCGATCAACCCGAGTAGCTCGATCTTGATACGATGACAAATTGCAGCGCGGCAGACGTAGAAAAATTCTAGCCCACACAACCCGGCGAAACGTTCTTACTTACTTCGGAACAGAGAAGAAGTTGAAGAATAGTTTCTACCCTTATTATATACATAGCGAGAGTTCGAATGGGGCTTACGTCGGCGAGTCTGGAGTAACCGGGCTGAGTGTTCGCCGGCGACGATGGAACTTGGAAACTTTGCGCGATGTGCATTGACTCCCTTCACTGATACCACGTACGCGAAATCGCAATTGCATCGAACAATCTTCGCCGCGGTATCTCCGCTTTGTTACCTCGAAATTACCGATCATTCCGCTCGCTCGCCACGATGTTCTCGCTGCCGGCGCAAACATTTTTATCGAATTCATGCATCTTCGACGCGTCGTATCGATATTTTACATCGGCGTAAAATCACGTATACATGTAGGAAAATGAATCGAGAGGTTCTCGAATTATAAAATAGTTTAATTTTAAAGCAATATGAAAAAAAGGAATTATAATTAAGCGAACACTCTTAAGTACCGCCGATTGCGCGTCACAATCGCCAGCCGGATCGTCACTGTCCGAAAACGTGTCGCGACGCGCTCGCTTCGTTTCGCTTTTGTTTTCAACGTTCATACGCAGTGATTTCTGCACGTATTCTGCGCGCGATATCTGAATACCACATACAGTTTCAATTTGATTGGACGATCGCGGTTAACCCTTTGACTGCTACAGACGCATATATGCGTCTGGCGAAAGCTATCGATATGGACTAAGGACGCATATATGCGCTCGGTGATTTTCTTATTGTTCTTGTTTCTTAGATGAAAGTCTTTGCTTCGGATTTGGATAGTTTATATAGTTTTGTTTTTTGTTCATTTTCGAGGGGATAGCGTAACAGTAATTTGACTTTGTACTATATTATAATTTAATACATCGCCTAACTAGTCCCCAGTGATAGCGTCGGCTCTGAGTATTCAGCAGTCAAAGGGTTAAAATGACTTCTGACTCTCACCGAATGCGTTCAACCCTCGACGGGCTCGTGTGTCTTACTTTGTCGCTTTCAACTGCATCAATTTCTTTCTTGATCAGTTTTTGCCTCTCGTGTGCCGAACAAAAAGGCCACGATGGAGGTGACCCGAATCGCTGGCCACATCTGTTTTCGCACCCTGCGCGGCCGAATGGAATCTCGCGTGTGGGCTTCCCGAGTGAAAAGAATCGGGTTAACAACCAGCGTTGCTCGTTACCCTACGTACATAAGTTGAAACGTACGATCCAATAAGACGTTCTAAAAATGTGCATACGAAAATTCATAATATCCCTGCGAACTATTTATTATTCATTAGAGGATTTATCGCGTAATATAATTTTCATTCGAACGACGTATGTGTCCGAGTGTTCGTAATATCTGCTAGAATTTTTGATAGACCAGTTCGGAGACCTATGAACGGAAACGTTTTATATTTTACGCGGCGCGCACGTGCTATTTACGGTCGTCCATCGTTTATTAGTTATTATCGTTGGCATCTAACCCGTCCCGCGCCTCTGGGGGCCGAGCGAGAGCGTTCGATATCGTTGCCGTAAGAAGGCCACCGTCGAACTTGATCCTCACGGTTGAACGGGATCGGTGTTTTCGATCGATGCGCGGCAAATGGCCAGAAAACTCGATACACTTGAATCGCGACTGGCATTTTTCCTCTCGCCTTTTTTCACCCCTACCTGCGCTCCCTAACGCGGTTGATGGGGCGTGCTCCGCCTCGAGACGAAGAATTATTAGTAATAGCATCAAGCATTTAGCGATGCGTATATTCTCTGTACACCGTGTACACTCTGGTTTCCGCTGACTCGTACTTTCGCAGAATTAATCTTGTTTTCAGGAAATGCTTTCGCTGTTTATATCTCTAAAACGAATTAGTTCAGCAGGTACACACACGTATTTTTCTATATAAACCAGCCGGCTGCTGCGTAAACACTGCTTACGCGGTCGTTTCGTTCGGTATCGCTTAATTCCATTAACGATCTCGGTGGGAATTACGAGCCGTTGATAATTGAAAGGTCTCGCCGAAATTACTCCCGTCGAAGTCGATCCCATTTCTGATACGGCTCACCGTGCTCTCGGTGTATTTCCCGACGTTATAAATCGTCGTAGGCGCGGGGCCCCCGAACCTGGTGGCATCGACTCGCGATTTTGTCACGTACCCCCGCCGCACGAAATACGGCCGCCGATAAATCCTTTCGACGACCGCGTGTCCCCGACCTATTATCAGGCATCGAAGAAATCCGTGCCGGCTCCTCGGGGATTCCTCCCCCGTCATTTTCCACGACGCTATTCAACCGAAGCCGTAAATCATGCCCAGGGCCGATACTTTATCAACGCGATATCAAATTCGTTAATCCACCGTTTCCGGCTTCGTTTTTTCGAGTCTCCGGAATCAAGCGACGATGCGACTCGACTAAATTTCTTGCGACACAGAGATCCTGTCGCTCGATCGCCCCCCTGTTCCACGTTTTGTTCTCAATTTCGTTGAATGGACTACACGCGGATTGCTTTCACAAGACTGAATCCGCTTTTAAAGCACGCTGCCACCTGCCCGTTTAGCGTTAGACGAGCCAGGGACGTCCATCACGTGTCACCGGATAAAACTGGTTTACGAGCGGCGGGCTTGCCTGCGTCGTGTTATCAACGGTTCTCTGGTATATACCTTTTCTCATTTCCTACGAAACTACGTTTCCTTCCGTACGGAATTAGAGGCATCGAGTAATCGACGATCGATGGACGCGCGCGTTGTCCCCGTCGAAAAGTTTGACGACATCAAGTGAACGAAATCTACCGATAATTAATGACTCTTCGAATTCCTTTGAGAATCTCCATGTGAAAATGATAAACGTGATACGTGGGGGTTTATCGAGACTCGAAAGTCGAACACCGTTATTATAAGGGATGCGAAAACGTCTGGCAAAAAAAAGTTTCCGAGGACACCCTCGAGATTGATAATCCGCTTATTGGTCCCGTTGGGTGTTGCGTCCGCGTCAAGGCTTTTTATCAATGCGTTAGGGTGGACGACACTCGGATTACGCGGCGGAAATCACGTAATCTCGCCGGGAAAAACCGAAGGGAAGCGAAAGCGACGTGGCGGGTGGGTATGAACGTTTACCGTCGCAATAATGCATTAGAACGTCGATTATCCCGGCTAATGGTGGGATAACTTAGTCCGGCAAATTGATAACGACGCGTCTGATGGATTATTCCGCCTGAATGTTTCGCGTGTCGCAAGATGGATCGTAACGCCGTTTGCGTCTGACTCGCGCCGGTCCCTACTACTGGCGTCTGACATAACGCCGAGACGGACTACTGGCCACTGGTAGGAGAAAATTGAAAATTGTGTTAGAAAACGTATTAGGTTGGTGCGTATGAAACGTCGGTTTTTCTTTACGTTTGAACGATTGTTTCCATGTGTCGTACCGTCAATTGCCACGATCGGGTTTCAACAAAAAAGATTTCGTCAAAAGTGTTCTATTTTGTTACTTATTTTGACTTTTATACCTTTATGAACTCAATCAATATTCATGTAATTTTTTTATACGACTATAAACTTGGTCATAATGCTGTGAAAGCTGTACAGATTCGGACAATTATTCTGAACACTACTGCTTATGTGTGAGTTCCCTAGCGGAACAATATTCAAAAATAATCATAAATCTATCATTTTTTTGGCCTCATTTTTTCAGTGCTCGGTCTGGCCTTAATGCTGTTAGCTTCTGACATAATTTTGGCGTTTCGGAATAAGAACAGTTTTCATTACTTTTGTTGTTCCGCTAGGGAACTCACAGATAAGCAGTAGTGGGTTCAGAATAATTGTCCGAATCTGTACGTAATGTAATATAAACCAGGCGTGTTGTGGAGAATAATGATCGAGAAGTGCAGCGTTGGTTTCAAAAATTGTGGTCTAGTGATTTCTCATTACAAAGTAAATCGCTCGGAAGATCCAAAATGTCTGATGAAAACGATAAACCAAAGGCATTCGTGAAAACGAATCCAACTATATCCACAAGTGAACTTGCTACCAAAATGGAAGCTGACCATACGACAATATCGCGACACCTGTCTGAGATAATTTATACATTCATTTAAAAATATGCAACAACCTAATACTTATATTTGCATTTATTCCATTGATAAATAATTGATACAGAAATAGAATTTTGTGTTTTTTTTTACGATATCAGTAAACATTTTATGTCGCGCGAATTAATTAAAATATCGGTCGATAAAAAGTCGCGTAGAGAGCCGAGACATTGGGTTCTTCTGATCCTCGTGTCGTGTCGAGGCTGAGAGGCCAAGATCTCCGTGACCGAGGGGGTAAACAGGGCTTGCGTTAGAGATGTAAGATCGCACGCACACGAATCGGCGGCGTTAACCGTGAAAAGCGTGTACGTACTACGGGTAAATTACTTACACGTTAGAAGCCGCGCTTTTTATAAACGACCTTTTTTTCCCCCTCGCTCGGCGTGCGGAGGTCGCGGGAGAGAAAAAAAAAAAATTATATTCACCCGGGTAACGAAGTGGCTCGTCACGCAACCGCGAATACCTTCGCCGACCGGCGAGAGTATCAACTCTTAACGAACGGAGAAATCCTCGGGAAACTCGTACCACTGAAATTCGTAACCGCGCCAGACGTCGTCGTTGCAAATCTGTTTGCACTAAACCCCGTTCGGACATTGTGCGAACGAGCGAATTGCCGAACGGTTTCCGAGGCTCGTTCGTTAGACGCCGCGCTAAATTATCGAAACGGACAGCGGGGAGAACAATAACCGAACGGTTTACGCTTGCGAATTAGAGCGATCGCGTTTCCACGTAAATTTCCCAGCCAGGTTCATTCGTGTACCTGTAGGGAAGCGTGGTTAACATGCTAATAGCGTTGCGTCGTATATTACCCGATGTAATGACAATGCGTGTGATCAGGGAGCGCAAAGAGCGTGATAAAAGCGGGAAAGATCAGCGAGTGGGTGAATAAGGGGTAGCTCGATACGTCCTTCGTGAATCCACCCCCTCGTTCGATGTTACAACCGATAAGCATAAAAATGCCCACGAGGCGTATCGAGTTGTAGCCTCGATCGCGAGAAAGGGTTGCGCGTTTACTCATTGGTAGACGGAAAATTGTTTGAACGCGCGCGAAGGGAAATAGAGAGACACGGGCCGTGAAATAACACGGGGTCACTGTCGCCTGTTTACCCTTAACCGTTGCGTGTAGGCCCTGGAATTTATTGCGACATTTATGGTTTCCCCTCGTACGTCAGATTTTAACTGCGTTTTCCTCGGGAGCCTCGAGGCTTTTCCGTCTAACGGCTTATCTCTCCCGAGACGTTTGCCCCCGTTCGAGATACTTTTTATCTTTCCTTTCTGCCGGCCAATTTTCGTTCCGCTCCCATTCGATACGATCGATTCTTATCCGCGCGCGATTAATCGTCGATTGTGTTCTTGGCGCGTTCGATTTACAGATGAAATAGGGGGGAGGCCTGCTCGAGATTATGATAGCGAGCGCCGTGAAATTTATCGCGTACCCTTGAAAATGACGTTTGTCGTTTCTAAGCCGGGCTCAGCCAATGTCAAAAAGAACGGGGATCAGGATCATCCCCGGGATGTGGTAGTTTTTTTCAACGACGACAACGGGGATCCATTAAGGCTCGCATGTTTTCCCTCTGTATCCGGCTTAAGGACTCGGGTTTCTCTCACCCTCGATTAGCATTGTTTTATTTATTAAATACTGCACGACCGTTATAAGTCATTCGAGATTGTCTCACAGCGGAGAGACGTGCCGACGAATAAGACGAAAAAGTTGTCGCCGAGTGATATATATCAGGGCAGAATTGGAAAATTAATTTAGCCGAGAAAACTTATGGAAGCTGCGAGCTCAGCTTCCGTGCGCGCATATTTTGTTTCGCTGCGTCCGTAGAATAGCTGGAACAGCTTATGTAAGCTCGCACGGGTGAAAGCTCCTCCGCCGGTGTGCCCCTTTCCAGCCTTGTTGCGGACACGGTGTCGAATTATTCATTGTAAACATTTCGCGTTGACTAAACTGAAAACGAGACGTTCCCGTTACATATCACGCGCACAAGAAGTCTAACAATTGGACCGTATATTTTGAAAGTGGTGTAAGTCCACATTCTCTTGTTTCGAGAAAATTAGAGGTTACCATATCTGTTAATTAAAAAATTTAGGCAAATTATATGAGGTCTGGCAATGTTTCTATTGTTTTATAAATATTTAATTTGATTATATAGATTTGTTTTAGGCGTATTAGACAACAATGATACATATTTATGGGCTGTAAATGGACTTACACCACTTTCATAATCAAGTTTATGCAATTTCATTTACCGACCGATTTTAAGTTGTACAAAAGATGGGAATTTTTTAAGGAATTAAACACGGACTAGTCATACATAAAAATTTACATTACATTAAGCATCTCATTTGTTTCAAAAATGGACTTACACCACTTTCGAAATAAACGGGCCAATTGTTTCAAAACTTAACCGTTTCGATTCATTTTATGATATTATTAATAATCGGTTTACCGTGTAAGACGAGCCACCGTCGCGCAGATCACGGTGTAACGTAAATGCCGTTATCACTGATCAAATTTGCATGCGCCCTCGCGCGCGGACGAACGGATTTGCCGACGGTTAAATGTCAAGACGCTCGATGCGTCATATTATTGTGACGATCGTGATCGGTGAAACTGCACATTCATCACGGCGAGCGATGGGTGTCGTAACAGCTGGCCAAGAATCTCGGCCGATTACTGGCTGTTAACGGAACCGTTGCGGACACGAGGGATCTCGATTACAGGCTGGTGCCAATTGAAAGATTGCGGCTGATTGTCCGGCCGTTCGCATGCAAAACGGAAGTCGTACAGTGTCAACGGCCAGCGTAACCGAGTGGCTTTTTTTTATATATGTATATATATATTCACTCTTCTGGCTTCGTTGTCCGTTTCGCTCCTCTTTTTCTGGCTTTAATTTTAAGATCGATCACCGGTGTTCGAATGCAGAGAAACGCGGATGAAATACGTCCCTCCCTGTCCAGGGTTAATGAAATACGATCCTCGATAAAAGGAACACCGGATTCGATGCAACGCTTCTGCCCAGCGCGTGTACTCCCAGTGTTTACCGCGTGTGCACTTTATCGACGGACCCTCTCCTCCTGTATATTCTCTAGCATAGAAAAAACAATAGAGAAGGTCGAGCCCCGGAGCTTTCTTCGTGTCGTCACTTCGATTATCGTTAGACCCGGTTAAGCGAGGTGATCAGAAAACGCTTGGCTACGATACTTTCAACTCCACCGTAGAAACGACGTAAACTCGAGTAGAAATTTGACCAGTAAATGACCAGTAAATAACCATTTTTACTGGCCAGTTAATAGCCAACAGGTAGACAATTTTTAGCCAAAAAATGGTTATGAAACTGGCCAGTAAAAACTGGTCGGTTCCTGACCAGTGAAATCTGCCAATTTCTTGACTAAACAAAGTGCATTTTTTTAGTTTTCGATCCTTTTAATCCTTTTCGATTTTTTTAGATCCTTAAAAATTGTTCGGAATGCATATCACTCGACGATTTTACGAAGTTTGAGTATCACGTACGATCCGGTTATACTTTCGTCGTTGAAAGAAGTTGCTAACAAAATCTGAAGCGTATTCGTAACTCACTGGCGGGATAAACTTCGGAAGGGATTAAGCAGCGAATTAGTTGATCCTGTGTTAGCTTTTATTAACCCGTGCGTGTATCTCGGAAGGTACGATAAAAGTAATGGATGCGGCGGTGGCGGTGGCGGCGTTAAGGAAAATGGATCGTTTATGATCATCTCGCGACCCCGGCTAACTTTATTCCCCTATCATTTTTTTACGCGCCGCGGTAATTGAAAAATTGTTCGAAACAAGAAGTTGTTCGCGAGCCGAGAAATTATAGAAAAATTTTCGCGAACAGTCTCGTTTGAAAAGTTCGCAGCTGCGGTTTCGCGAAACGAAAAAAAAAGAAAAACAGAGAAACAAGAGGGAAAACAAGTGATTTACTCGCAGCGGTTTCTGTTTCGCGATGCGCCGAGTTTACGGTTGCCGAGCTTATTTAAGCGTCGAGCGTTTCGCAGTCCGCCCGAATTATGCCAACATACATACGAGCGCGAGTCTCTCCTACGAGAGTCCTTCGAGATGTTCGGACAAAGATTTGGCACGATAAATCACGGCGTACAGTTTCTTCCGTCGCCGCGGCTAAATGAATCGTGTGATTTCGTTAATTGCCGTCGGCAAACAGACCGGAACCGAAGTTATTACTACGTTATTCATGATACGTTAATCCCGCGGGCGGAAGATGAATTACCATCGGACGAGAAATCACGATTTTTATTAGATCCGTCCGACGATCTAATATTTCATTGTCTCTTGCCGGTCGGATAAGGGACGGCCGACGGGCAAGTAGAAAAAGAGCGACACGCTTACACGGCCGTGATCGTAATCCCCCCGGTAATTAACTGAAACCTCCGCGGCTCGGATTACGCATTAATCGTATAGAATCTCGTGGATTATTCGCGAGATCTCATAATTGTCACGCAATTATGCAGACGCTAGTGGATAAATCAGCAAGGAATTTCCCATGTAAATTGGCTGCCGTGGATTAGGATACGGGGTAAGAAACTCCCGGGGGAGAATTGTTTGTATCGCTCGGCGGAGGCAGACGACGCGGTAATAAAAGAACCTTCGGTAAGAGGGAAGGAAAATTTACATAGCGAATTCTGGCTGGCGGAGCCGCGTCAATTTTCGTCCCGGTGAAAAATGTTGAAACGCGGCAAACGGAGATTATTAACAGCCGTCCGGGTACATAAATCTGCGACGACCCAAATTTCTACTCTGTCTCTCCCTCTCGCGCGGCGTGTCCACGCGTGTACCACGGTTAATCGGGCATCGAACGGGCCGCAGGAAACCTTGTAAACTCGGGTACAACGAGGACAGCTAATCTCGGTTAGAAAATTTTCACCCCGGAGACGTAGCGACAATTTCTTAAACGAAATTCAGTCGCGGCCATTGTCGAGCTTTACATTTTTACCGTCGCTGGATTTACCGCGGACGTTCCACCTTTAAACTAATCTCCGCGGACTATTTTGTCGGGGAAGAATCTTCGGATTGGGACACTCTTAACCCGATTGGCACTACTCCCAGGATATTAGTCCTCTCTAATGGAACCCACGAAAACGTTGAATCCCGTTGGGTTCGTTATCAATGCTATCGTCGCGATAAATCTGACGCGCCACCCTCGAGAGCACTCGCAAGCGCGTCGGTACCGTAAAAACAGCGTCCGCCCTTCCCTCGCATCTCCGCAGGATTCGCGTTCTCTCGGCGAAAATCGTAGAACCTCTTTGCATAATGCCATGAAAATCGTATTGTTCAAAGGGAATTTCATTCGTACGCAATTTCAAAATGTACCGTCGGTTTTATATTAGAATCTCGCGTTTCGTTAACCGTTAGACCGCTTCTCCGGATTTATTTTAATAGCGTGAAATAACGCATGAGCGGCTCGCCGATTTATCACCGTGTGCGGTACCGACGTTTTTCATCGGAACGAGTTATGGTCCCGATGGGGAGAGGAAAAAAAGTGTCGCGGTTGAAGGGGTTAACGACACGCGCGAATCGTCGAAGAGTCGCGTGATCGACGATAATCACGCGACGGAGCGAAAATAAAAAGCGAACTTCCTAAGTGAACGCGAAACGGAAAGGAAGCTTGATGAAAGGAAGAAGAAGAAGGGTTTTTTTTTTACCTTGGAATCCAGCGGACGCATCCGACCCTCGGACTACTCCTCGTTCCCGGTGATGGTACTTCCACGCGGATTTATCGTCCCGCTTTCAATTAAGGACGCACAATTAAACACGAAAATAATTCGTTCGTGAATACGTTCAATTTCGAGATGCTGTTTACTTAGCACGATGAAACGAAACGCTGACACCGCATCCCAACGGGAATGGATGATCCTTAATTAACACAAAATCGCGGTATCCAACCGGTTATAAATCATTCGCGAACAGTGTGCACGCCTGTGTGTGTGTAGAATGCGAAATCGGAATCATGCACGAGTTCAAGTTATCCAGTAACCATCTCCGCGGCGAAGGGGACGACGCAGCCTCTTCTTCCTCTTCTCTTGGTAATCGATTCGGCGAACCTTCGCTCGAGAATCTTTCGTCCACCCCATTCGGCGCTCCTTTTCCTCAACGTCTTCTTCCGTCGTTTGCTCTCAGTCCATTGGACGTCGCGCCGCCGCGAGCTTCTGCCCCGTCTTCGATAACTCGGGACATTATGCGTGTATCGGCTCGACAAAGAAGCGAGGAACCCGACGGGGAGGTAAGGTCCGCCGGCTATAAAAGGAGTTGGTTCCGTGCGATCGGTTATACGAAGCGTTCGGATATTTCGGAACTGCCGCGCGGCTTTGCGCGTCCCGCGACGGAAATCTTTGAAAGATAATAATTGACGTGAACCTCGGGTGGAAGCAATTTCGGGGCCGCGTACCGCGGATTCCTCTTCGGGTAAATAGGATCCTCCCGGCGAATGGATGGCGTTTACCCTTTTCGAGCTTAAGAAAGCTGATTCCCTCTCTACAGGCGGTCGTTCCACAAAGCTCGGGGCAGCAATTGGGGAATCCCGGGGAAACAGAGTTTCTCGTTAACGAAGTTTAAGCTATTCGGCGCGCGAACGATAACGCGATATCGGTACGCCGTTCGATTCTGATTGACCTTTATTGTTCTTTCGAATGAATCACCGCGGGTTAATTGGATGTTCCGTTCCCAACCGAACCGATTCCGACGTGGATTTAAGATCGACGCGCGGGGGATTCGATTTCTTCGTGTAACCGTCGAATCCCGGGGTTCGGACAAGTGGAAAAGTTTTAATTAATAGCGCACCGATCGCGGTAAACGAGCTACCGGCGTGATCACGCCGGGGATTAAGCTACCGGAGCATTAAGCACTCGGCGAACTCGCGATTCTTTCGAAGACTATCGGTCGACGAATAGCTCGTTAAGGAATTGATACGCGGTCAACGGGACGCAAGGAAGTCTTAACGAGCCGAGGTTATTTTAATAATAAGACGCGCGATATCGATAACGATCAATTTGCCTACAATTAACGTGGACGCACTAACGTTTCACAATGGTCTCGTAACGAAAGCTCGCGCACTCGATGGCTAATTAACCGGGAAGGTTGTTCGGCTTATCTCGGTGAAGCCGGAAAACCTGGCAGCAGCCTCTCTTCCAGGAACGTTCAGAAGTCTTCCTGTTCCGAGTTTCTATAACGATTCATAAGATCCTCCTTTGAGAGGATGATGGACCACCTATTCACAATGGCTCGTCGAAAGAAGCTCACTTAATTAACCCAACGATTTTTACGAATCTTATCACAAAGGTTACCACAAAATTTCTTCAAGTTTCAACGGTACCGTTCACTCGACGCTTAATTATTAATCCATCGAGTTTCGGCTCGTATCGGAAGCCCGGTACAGCTTCCATCGGTATCGTACGGACGTGTCGCAAGGTTTCGTTTCTCGGAACGAAAGTTCCTCGCGAGATTATCACTTCGCGGAGACGCGTTAATTTATCGGCGCGTGCACGCCGCGCTTCCGGTTGCACACAAGCTCGTCGCACACGCCGGTCGCAGCCTACCGGTGGATCTGTTTGACGAAGCGAACGTCGGGATCGTCGTCCTCGTCTTCGTGCTCCTGTCGTCCTTGGGGCCCGTACGAACGGCAGAGCATCGTGTTACCGGGGGCACGACTTCCGGCGATCCCTTCGAACTCGACGCGTACGCGACCCGCGATTTTCACTTGCTTACGCGAGGAAGAGAAAATGAGAGAGAGAGAGAGAGAAGGAGAGAGAGAGAGCTGCTGCTGCTGCTGCTGGTCTCTCGCGATTCTCGTCCTCGAGGACGCCGGGACGTGTTTCGCGGTTTGAGAGGAGCGACTGGTGCCGCCGCGTGGCCCCAAACCTCTATCCCCGTAGCGCGTGCGCTCCGCATTCAACGGCACCCTCACCGCCGCCGAGCCCTTCTTCCGATGCTCACGCACTTCTCTGTCCGATCGCTCTTCGCGCTTCCACCAGCTTCTTCTTGCATCCGCTTTACGAATACGTATGCTCTACGAATGTTACGCGGTTTATTTACGATTCTCGAAAGTGGGATATCTCGCCGTCTATGAGTGCCTGTACGAAACGAAAGTAGTTTGTATCGATCAGGATCTAAGTAACCGTGCTTCGTTTAATCTAGACCCGGAAGCTTTTCCGAGCTACGAATCACGCCAGGAGACAAATCGTAGCTGTCGCGACGGCTTGACTGGGGAATCAGGAGAGCGAAGGCTTAAGATGTGTATCTAGCCGAGTCTTGATATTCCCCGGGGAGGAGTCCCCGCGTTGTCACCCGTTGCCCTCGACGAGCGAATTAGAAAATCAAATGCGACTCGAAACGAATACCGAATGCAGCGACGTATTGTTTTTCGGAACGGAAATATGTCTTGCGCGTCGGTAACCAGCCTGTAGTTCGGCCCAGTTTCCACTTATTTTCAAGTCGATAGGACGGTCCTGTGTGGCCTGATGAATGGACCCGGTCATGAATTGAAGCGGAGTTCGCGTAGAACCCGGTTGAATGTAAAGATGAAATCTGGTTTTAATTAATTCCGGGTTCGTCGACGATGGTCAAACGTTGTTAGTTTTAATTAAAGGTTAAGTTTCTTTTCCCGCGATTGAATAGAGAATAGTGACGCGGGGATCATTCCACCCTGTGCTACTCCTTGAAGCTGGCCGTACAATTATCATCCTGTTACCGCTTTTACGATCGCTGTTACGACCGTTTTACGTCACCGTTACCCTTTACGCGGTTACTTGGCTCGTTAGAAGTTTTCCCGGTGAAGAAATTTATGGGGAGAAGGATATGGAAGCCGAACCATATCCTCGTTAGCGCTTCAACCCTTTATCACGAGTAAACCTGAGATATCGATAACGCGTAATAAATCTTTCAATAACAATTATTTTACGTCGCGGTTACGAGTTCAATCGACGAGCTGCGAGATACTGTCGAGAATTTTATTTCACTCGGAGATATTTCCATTCGAAAAGTTCACTTGTCGGTAATGATCGGTTTCACGTGTATTCTCTACCGGAGATTCGACGGCTCGTCACTCGGGATAGTTTTTATCCCAACGGTAAACACGACCGAGCACTCTCGGACGAAATAGATATACTCTTATCGTTCCGATTGCCTCGGCATCGACTGCTCCTCCACTCTCCCCTCGTTCCCGTTCGGTTTCCCGGTGCATTCAGGTGAATCCTGACAGTCGCCACCGAAACACATCGGCAGCTTCTTCTCTTTGGTCGTCACGCAGGGCACTCTGTCCGGCATCGCGCCGCCTGAGAGAAATTGTTTCGTTCAAATGAAATAGTGATTTCTCATAGCTAAATTAAGGTAAATGCGGCGTAAGCGGAGCATATCGTGTTCAGTTATCTGCTCGTAAATCACGGCACGTGACTAATGATTAACGAGAAACGTGATTAATTAATCGCGAGGTTAGCAGCGAAGTAATTCGGACGGTGCTCTTAAAATTAGTTTATTACGCGGTTAAATATGAAAAACGCGGAGATCGGAGACAGCTCGGTCTACCGATACGCTTCGCTAATGCGGCGGGGGCAAACAAGCCGGAGTTAATCGATTAACGCGGTTCCGGTTATCCGCAAACTGTTTGCATAAATCGATTTACGAGTTTTTCTGGAATTAGCCCCGGCCCCTCCCCCGACGGAATCCCATTAATCCGCGCGATAAACGCACGAACAGGTCGTTGAAGAGCTCGTATAGATTAACATCTTGACGTCGGCCAGATTAACATCTTAGCCTGGCATCGGTGACACCGGGGCCTACCCTTCTGCGCGAATTAATTCATTCCCTTTGCGGCGGCGATGCTATCTTAACGTCGTCCCAAGGAAATTTAAACGCCCACGGAATACAAAAGGACCTTAAAACTCCGTTCAAAGTTGATTTTAATTGTAAAAGAGACACGGGGCTCGGTCGTTGCGTTTGAAGTACCGGGCCGGCGACCTAGAAAATCCACTTTTCCCCGGAGACCCTCTCACGTTTCTAAAGGAACACGGTGATACTTTTTCATAACGCGTTCGCTAAACGGACACAAGGGAATCTCGTGTTCTAATCGCGCGGTAACTATCCGATATCGTGTGGCAACAGTTTTTAACGCTAGAAAGACTGAAACTTAGTATATACCTATATTGCCCGGGAGCAGTCAAAATGACTTCATTGCGAAAGAATAATTAACACATTCGCGACCGCTGACGTGAATTCACGTCATTTGAAATTTTATTTCTAAAGCAAGTATACAAATTATAAAAATCTTTTGATCTTAAACAACACATAATTGCAACATTCATATTTCAAAACAAATTTTATCATTTTTATCCTTGTTTTAACGATACAAGTTTGCGGCAACCAGTTTCAGAATTTCATTATTTTTGCCGGTACTCAGTATTAGAAACGGACAAAATTTGCCGGTCGCGAATGTGTTAAGGTGTAAAGAATTTTATTTAACACTTTGACTGCCGCGCGCTAAACCATTTTCGCATTACTTCTATAACAATGGTTTATATTAATGAATATTCTATTACAAATTTAAGTTTATATTAATAAATATAGTTTATATTGATTACTATTCAATAGTTTTGTTACTTTTTTCAACGCATACAAATATCCTTTGCAAATAGTCGAATAAGCGTCACCCGAATACGGGTGACGCGGCAGTCAAAGTGTTAAAATTAATTTTTAATATTTTCTTATAATATTTACAGTTATTAAACAGATTATTAGTAAATATTAACAATAGAAAAAATTTCTAAGAAATTGTATCATTATATACATAATTCTTGTTCTAATTGAAAGTAAAAAGTAGTCGAAATGACTTCCTTAGGCAACTTAGCGTTAAATATGAAAGTGGTGACGGACTCACCGGTCATTGAAAAGGAATAGCTGGGTATCGGTGGTTGGCTGTAACTGTGCGACGCGTAGCCGTAGTTGCTATAAGCTGGGGCGGGTCGCGGTGCATTCGGGTTTTCGGGCGATAGAAGTTCGTACCCCTGCGGAGGCGCGCAGCAGTTCCCAATAGTACTGCAACACTTTCCGTCGCAGCAGGTTCTCCTCCAGGCGCAGCAACCCTTATCGTTGGCATCTCGCGGCTTCTCGTAAGTGCTAAACGATTCCCCGGGAAAATTTCGTTAAAAGAAATTTAAGACTCGGTGAACCCCGTGGGGGATACTCACGGTCTGGGTGCTATCGGTTGTCCGCTGAAGAAAGGTTGCGAGATTTCGAAAGTTCTCGGCGCGGCTGCCTCTTCTAACAATGGTTTGAACGTTCTATACGCAGGTTTCCATGATTAATAGAATGAAGGGGATAAGTGATTATAGAGGAAGGGATACCTGCAATGATCGCACATGATACTTGATGAATTTTCGGAAGGTCGAAAAGCTCAGTGGTAGTGTTAAACTATTGCTGTCATGTTGTCGGGTTAATGGCTAATCCGGTAATGATCGTGATTGATGCTAAAGAGATATTCATTTGTCGGTTACGATAGGTATCGATAGAAACAAAGACGTAAATATATGGATGTGTTGTTTATTCGCGAAGTTCACATTGGTCGATGAGATACAGAATTTTTATTTATGCAGAAAAAATAAGATCATTTTCTGTCGGCGCAGCATCTGGAAGGGGCGTCAGCTTCCTTCTTCTTGGTATCCTTGCAGCAGCCGGACATGCAGCATCCACCGGCGGCCTCCCTCGCTCTAAAAACCGCATCAATTTGCATTAGATTTCCCTTAGAATCGTGGTCCCACCCGGATTCAAGCGCAACAACCGACCCAGCTTGTACCGCAGTTAGGGATTGTCGAATTCGTGAGAGTTCGCTTTGAATTTCATTATATCGATCGCACATGTTCTGGTTTTTAACAGTTCAAATTTCAGTGAAATACTTCTTCTGATCATCGAATGAATTTTCAGTTTTCACGGTTCGAAAATCGAGTCGAGTTAACGCTTCATCGACCGCTAGCCTATTAATCGGCTTTTGGCCATCGAATTATAAAATTATTAAAAAATTGAANTTTCAGTTTTCACGGTTCGAAAATCGAGTCGAGTTAACGCTTCATTGACCGCTAGCCTATTAATCGGCTGTTGGCCATCGAATTATAAAATTATTAAAATGAATTACTATTACCTTGAACATATTTCATGTACGTTAGTTCATAAAGCCTTTTATTATATAAAATAAAAGAAAAATAAAGTATAAATATCAATAAAATTACATTCCTTTGAATAAAAGGAACAAGCGCAAAGAATTTGATTAAGAATTAAGCCGGTACTTAGCCTCAAAAACGACCGGTCGTTAAAGCGTTAAGAAAATTCACGTTTCACGCGCGTGTGCGTACGATATAAATCGACGTTAAATCTCGCGAATCCCGAAGGATCGTTCTCCCTATATGGCCGCTCAGCCCCGGCACGCCTGTGATGTGTTTACCCGTGACTCTGTCCCCTTTGAGGCCAGGCATTCTAAGGGCTTCCTTAGCAGGTAACCCGCTTATTTATCCTGGCCGCAGCAAAATTTCTGTTCCCTCGCCTGGTTGTTACCTCCGGTACAACACCCTCCTTCCTCCTGCGTTCCGGCGCAGCATTTAGAACCGCAACATCCGCCGGCGTTCTTTCTCTCTCTGCACATTCAGTCGGGCAATTCGGTTAATCGCGCGACTTAATTGTTTAATTAAAACCACCGCCACCCCCTCCCCCCTCCGTCGCTGCCGCCGTGTCTCCCTTTCTCATCGCGGTGTCGCTCGAGTTCATTTAAAGCTAAATCGTTTCGCAACGCCGTTCGTCTTTCTCCCGTGGTGGGAATTATCTCGAGCTGGCGGCCATACAGGTGTTAACCGTGATTATTTCAATGGTAATCGCGATAGCAATAGGTAAATGTCATACTTCCGCGAGCAACAACCGCCGAAGTCCTTATCCTTCCCGTCCTTTCCCTTCTCGCCGCTGGAACGACAAAATTTGTTTCATCGTCATTCGTTTCCTCCGACAAGAGATCGATGTTTATAAACGTTTTACGATATTCAAGGATTATTCGAGGCTTAATGGATTAAAGGAAGCTTGTACGCGGAGTTTAGTTTAGAACACGTTACTCCGCGTAACCGAGTGTAATTTTATCGTTAAGAAAACGATTACTCACTGCTCGCATTTGCACGTCACCTGTCCGGCGTACCCCTTCTGACTTGTAACTTTTCTGTGAACAAACAACGGGTTTTATATATTTTCCCCGGCGTCGTCGTCCCGGATTAACGTCGAAACTCACGAGCAGTGGTCGCACATGTTGGATTTTGTTCTCTTTTTTTTCGGGTCGAACTTTGAAGCCGCACGGTTGTTAATTCGTCGAATAGGCCGGGAATTTTAGGGGTTGTTGATGGAAGTTTGGTGAGATCCGGTCGGCAAGAACAACGGACTGCGGCGGATCGTGCCGTTTCATTTGTTTCCTTTCGGCGACTCGTTCCCGCTCGCCGAACTTTCCCCTGTCAAATAATTCCGATCGGGAAACATCAAACGGTGAAAAATTATAGCGCCGCCAGCGTGGAATTGATTAACGTTCAACGAGGGACACTCGGTCGGAGAGAGAGTAATCAATTTGATTGCGAGCTCTGATGAAAACGGAAAACCGTTCGATTTTAATATCATTAGAGAGATATATTTATTCGAAGCGTAGCGACAAGGGGTACAACAACCGCGCGCCGCGACCCTCCGCTATTCTTTCGGTTTATAGTTGCATGCATGAAACGTTTGCATCAATCTTCATTGGAAGCCAATACTTTTAGTATTATTGAGCCAGTCCCAGCTACGAAGTAGTTTTCGAGGGTTCTGCGGTGCACACGTGTATATTCCCCGATACGTACAGCTACCCAAAGCGATTCCCGGCCGATACGTATACCGTATCTCGATATGAACATTTTCGAACAGCTGACTGCCAGCCAGCCCGTACCTGTACGCTCTGGTATAACCAGGTCACGAGGTTGATCCTGTATTTTATTACAAGTCGTCACGTTCTCACTCGATAGACACTTCCATCCGTGATAAGAACACTATTCATAAATGATTTCTTATTGAAATTCGTGATCGTTTAATCATCTCGATAGCGTCGAATCCGATTGTGTATGTACGTTCACCGCGACGTGATAGGAAAAGCAGATTAACGGGCCACGGCGTTTATGATCGGATGAAAAAGCAGCGCGGGATAGAGCCGGGGAACGAAATTGCGATGGAATTGCAAACATTTTGATCGGATGATTTGGTCGAACAATTTTACCCGAGATAGGGCACGGTGAATGGAGCTTCGATGGCTCGTCATTATATCTGTACATGTGACCCTGTTTTCGAAATCCATCGGGGTGCATTAACCCGTTGAAAACGCGGGCCTCCCGCAGCGGGATTTGTATATCGTCGGGCCTTGGCTGCCGTTTTCACGTGCGGTATTCAACCATCCCGGTCATTCTTTCTTGTTTTCCCTTCCTCTCGTCGAATTAAGAATTAAATGGCATCGAGAGAAGCTCCGACATCGTCGTTCGACTCGAGTGTTCCTTTTTAAAGGCGTTCTTCGATTCTCGGTACGACGGTTTAGAGAATAAACCTTGTAGAACACTCGTGATACCAATGCTTTTTCGGCTCTAAAACTCTGTTTAATTCCCACTTGGCCAAGGTTCGCCTTGAATCGAAGGCAAACAAATTAGCACAGATACGAAATGGACGTTAAACGAGTGAATTATTTTAGAAAAAATTTCACGAATTACTTTATTATTTTACTTTATTATTTACTTTATTATTTTACTATTATTATTTATTTAGTAAATGACCAGGGTAACGGGACGTGAGGGAAATCTAGTGGAAAATTGAAACCGTTAACGCGGCTACGAGCCTTAAGGGGTTGAAGATCGAATTCAGGAAACGGTTCGACCGCATCGCGTCGAAGAAATTCCGCGGTCCTCGGCAATAGGGTAAACACGGTGGTAAATCGGAATGGGATTAGGCGATCGTTCGTCATTGAGGGCGGCTTAATGAGGCGTGGTCCCTTCATTAATAAAGTTTAAATTGACCGTTGTGGCCGGGAAAAATTGTTAGCCAGTTAATTACCGGCTTTATAAAAGGGCAGTCGCGTCCATCGAGATTGAGAAACTTCCCTTACAATGAAGGGGGAAATTTCATTTTCCCCTTCATTTTCCCGGACGATCTTCGATGCGACCTTCCGTCGGAGTTACCTTCGAGGGTCCTCGAACTAAAATAATCGCGGGAGACCCTGCGACGGAAAATTTCGGTCGATCATAGTTTCTCATTCATTTCACTCGTACAAGTGTAATTCGGTTATTCCTGCGAACGAGATATTTCCATAATTCTACAATTTCCGTTGATCTAAATTCTACTTAATAATAATTGACGTATAATATCGTTATTACTGCCATGAGATTTTTCAATAAACAATTTCCATTGATCCGAATTACTCTATTTAAATAGACATCATAATAAATTATTATATAGAACTTGATGCAAAAATTCTACGCGTAAAACTGCGTGCGACGAGTAGAACGAAAAAGAGTCACGCGACGGTTCTGGAAAGCTCGTGACGTCAATGGTTTAAATAAGTGCGAGAACACGTACACTACGCGGGTCGAAACGTAATTCGCAGTGTCCGGTCGAGAGAAATTAAACGGCGGACAGATTTCGCGGAACGCATACACGCGTGCGGAGGAAGCGGCAGACGTTTAGTCGCCGCGCAATCGAGCCAGTGGGTTACGTGTGGTGGTACGCGAATTTATCGCGGGGGTAAAAAGTGTGAACACATTGTTGGAAAGGCGCCAGGTAACGCCACCGACCCAGCGAGTCGAACAGCGCGCTCTGACCGGTGATAAATCCGTTTTGTTTTCTTCTTTTCTCTATTCGATTTCTTTACCTTCCGGAGACTTTACGACGCGCGTCGTGGATTTTCCAACGATTTTCCGCGAATAATCGCTAACAGCGGTTTCTTGACCGTCCGCGGGAAACGTAGGGGACCGCAGCTACTATCGATTAGCCGCGTGGGCCATTATTAAGCTCGTTTTTCTTTTTTTTCAATTTAAACGAAAGTGAGTATAAATTGTTCGATTAAATCTCCGAAACAGTCGATACCGTTCGTGTACAATAGAGGCGAACCTGGTCGATTTTTCACGGCGAAAGTGGAACGTTTTTTAAAGTTATCCGGACGGGATCATAATTTTCAACGGGTTACGAGCGCCGGGAGTCTTGAGCAGCTGCGGAGTTTCGCAGTTTCCCTCGAGACACCGATGCACAATGTTTCAAATATTGGATCGTTGATTCCTCTGAAATCGGGGATTATTTCTCTCGACTCTGTAAATATTGATCAAACTTAATCGCCGCGACGTCCGAGACGAAATCTTGGTCGACGAGCATCCAATATGAAATCTCGTACGCGTTCGTTATTTAGATAGCCTTTCATTCGAAGACTGAATACGTTCCGTCCAAAAGACGTGAGACTGGAAGTTTCTCGACTCTCGCTGCCGACGACAGAGACAAACGAATCTTTGATGCAACGTCATAGACGAACAAGGCCAAAGCAAAGTTCACGTTTCCCTCTGCGCGAGTCTCTTCTCCCAAGTTTTAGTTCCGCGAATATCGGAGTAAAAGAAATAAAAATGAGCAGTCGCGATGGTTCCCTCGTCTCGTAGATCGACGAGACGGAAAATTCAGTGAGGTAGGATTAATTCGGCGACCGAGGATTAGCGAGTAGATCCACCCTCTAGATCACGGGGTTAGGTTGCTGCTCGACCCGCGGCTTTAATAACGATGTTTTGCGTCCTCTCCTCCGCACGGCGAACGTCTTCAACTCCGGCAGCCTCCTTGTCGCGCGTTGTTCCACTCGGAATAGAAATTCCCTTGCTTGCATCCAAGCAGCAATCATCGCGCGCTGAGAGAAACTATAATATTATCAAAGAAAGATAATTCCCACGATTTAATATTCTCTTTGCAGCGTTTTGCCCGCTCTTAATCCCCTTGATTCAATTCGATTGTGTTCGCCGTGGAACGATTAAGGAAACGGGCTGTAAGGAAAAGTAGCCTGTGGAAAAACCGCAGTCCTCCAGAAGTGAACAATTGAATAGTCGTCGGCCGTGAGGTAATGCCAAAGCAGAAGGGAAACAGGAGCACGCGTCGAGTGGTACATCATTATAGTCCCGTCATTCGCGTTTTTTAGCCTCGTCGCTTTTCGCCGTGCTTCTGCCACTTATACCCTGCTGCTGCCGCCCGCCTGCTCATCTACCTCCTTTTTCTCTCTTCGCACCGCGGAGTCACCCTTGCTCTTTCTCCTACGCGGCGTGTTGTTCGCCTCCCTCGGTGTGCTATTTGCTCCCTCGGCGCCCACGTCGCCCACCGTTCCTCCGGCCGCCCCCCTCTCCTCTTCCGGCCTCGCGGAGAGCTTAGAGATTGTTTTAATACCCCGATGGGCAGAACTGTGACCCAGTTCCACTGGCGGTGCATATAGCGCCGCGTTTTCAGAAGTCGACTCGAGGCACGTGCACACCCCGAAGAAATCCGACGCGATCTCTTTACTCAACGAAAGTCCTTATCAATCAAACCTGGCTCGCGTCATCACCGAGGACGTTGTTACCTGCAGGTTCAGGAGATGAGATTTCTCTATCAGATACTTTATCTTCGACGACAATTATTGATTAACGATTCGCAGAAGAAAGTTCGATTGTTATCAGGCGGAACGAGAAAAATGTCACGGTCGACGGAAGTTAATTTCCGTCAGACGGCCAGTGTCTCGCAGAAAATGCGACGTCGTCGGAAGTTTCGTTCGATCGCACGGTGAACGTTTTCCCTTCCGGTTTACTGCGTTTACGTACAGGGAATAGAGTCTGAAGTTCACGAAGTCGTTTACCCCGCGAGCTAATACGTACCCTCTCTCCCGTTTGAAAGGCTAGCGTTGTTACGAAATAATCGCTTGTGTTATAAGGACTACATCTTTATTTTTCTTTTATTTAAGATTTTATAAAGATCGCGCAAATTCGGCGAAATTATCGTGACGTCTTTCCCTGTGAGAACTAGAGGAACGGTACTTTGGACAGAATCTAAAAAAGAAAAAAACATAAAACGTACATGAGATGCGAAACGTAAAACACACATGAGATGTATCATCGTGTTTATTGATTGAGCTGCAGATACATACCTCAGGTTTATGCAGCACATAACATTTGACCATTTCAAAAGCTCTGTCGCAAGGTTCCATTTCTATAATGATATAAACAATCGGTTTACGTTCTAATTCTATACAATAGCAAATTGACCTATCACGCGGAACTTACCGGGAACTTTGCACGTGCTGAACAGCTTCCTCGACGAATCGTGCATGCTTTGCGGTATGTAACGGAGCGCCCGTTGCAAATCCACGGCTGCGTTCTTGTTCAAGATTCCGCTCTTCTTCAGGAAACACAGTAAATAACACTTCAGTTTCCGATCATCCTGTTCGAAGTCCCCGTGCTTCATCCTTTTTAAAGCGGCTGGAAAGTTCGAAAGTTCAATATATCACCGATCTCGCAACTCTTAATTGGATATGGATTACCCCATGAGACCCTCGACTCCCTGCGACAGTCCTTTCTGATATCTGCATCGCCGTAATGCTAAAAGAGAATCTTGTGAGAAAAATTGTTGTCTCTAAATAAGGAAAACTCGCTTACCAGGAAAATTAAGGTCGTTGTTAAAACGAAGAGAAGGTGGTAGCTTCTTAACATATTTCTCGCGAGCTTGCACGGTACAATTTGGGATCAGTTTGAAGCCAGTAATGCGACTGGTGTTATCAGGTAGCCAGCCAGTTGTTGTTTGACCGATCGCATAAAAGTCAAGATTAAAGAGTTATTTGCCACCGTGTTTGCCGATTATAATCCGAACTCCAAAAACTTTGCTAACTAACAGGAAATCCATGAACTTGCACAGAGTAAAACGAATACTTGTTTTATACGTAAAGTTAACCGACGAAAAACGGGTCATTGTCATTCGTTCATTAATCATGTATCGATACTCTCGAAGCATCAGAAAGTTTTGCGTACCGCGAAAGGCGGAAGCATTATCCTTTTTTATTCGTTGATCGAACGGTAGCGGAGGAGCTTTTCGTAGGAAATCCCGTGAATATCTTGGCGTTCGATCTGTCGCAGCGTCGGTCAATTTGTCTTCCATAGAACTAGCAAAAAGCTCCGCGAAAGTTTTTCTCCGGCGAGATACGCCTTCGTCCAACCCAGATATTTCAGACGATTGCGGAGAGTATTCTTTCCCCTGTTTCTTTTACTCTCGATAACGGTTACATTGTTTTCTTTTCATCTCGTAATTTATTCCTGTCCGACTGCTGATTCTCTTCTATTGAACGCAAACATACTACCTGTTGAAGCTTGAACGAATCGGAAAATTCGATTTGAGAACGCGTGTAGGATGAAACGTTTAATGAAGAATTACGAAGTAGATTTGTACTCGAGTTTTACATGCAGTATGATCATCGTCGCTATCGGAGATATCCACGAATAAATACGTGATACGCATAATAAGAGTCGATTGTTATCGCACGTGCGTATCGTAAAGCGGAACGGTGTACGTGTTGAAATATTAAGGTGAACCGAGAGCCGAGTGAAAAGAGGCTCTCCTCCCGTATCCGTGATAATCGCGCAACACTATTTTTGGACGTTCTTAAGAGAGGATCACGAGGATGAAAACAAGCTGTTATGTATATCTCCTCTGGTTCTTCGTTGCGCCGTTTTTAAACTTTTTGCGCATCGTTACCCCGATTCCAGGTAGCACCAGAAGAGTCTGTGTGTCTCCGCTTTCAAATCGACTCTCCGCGCGAGTTTCCCTTGTCGCGTGCGCAGTACTATGCGCAGTAAACAAGCCGCACTGACACGGTGTGGACGTACTGTTGTTACTTGTTTCTGCGAACCGATGCGAGCCGGCCTCGCGTAGGACGTTCCTTACTCTCGTGTTTACTTCGCGAAGCGTTCTCCCGTGCGGTCATCACGCGATGATGTGCGCACGTTGTTCGCGTTAGAAAACGAGATATTCAACGCGTATTAGTGCGGTGAATGAAGGTTATGTCTGGAATCAAAAGAGACGGCAGTGGCGCTGCGGACATCGCGACACGAATATAATTAAAATCAATGTAACGGTGCAGTATTTCGAGTCGGGCTTTTCTCGTTTGCGTTTTTTCGATAATTCACCGAAGAATGTCGAACGGATTGATCATGCTGAACAATGACAAGAACAGCAACGAGACAAGTACGAGACTCATATATCGATTTCTTTCCTGTACTATTTTTTTTATATTCGATCACCACGTACGTAACGTAGCTGTTATACACGTTATTCTGTTACTTTATTCCAATCGGTAGATTGCAACGCGGCCGCGGTTAACGCTGCGTATCCTGCCGACGGAGCTATACAGGAGGGACACATGACAAGGGTGAGTTTCATTTAATCATTTCATTCATAATAAGATTGTATTTCGAATAACTCGTCGCCCGTCTCGCAGGTGGAACAGCCAAACATCTCGAGACCTATGCTGAAAAGACCTGCTGAGACAGAACCTGAAGGTCAGTGGCTGGTTGCACACATTCAGTATCTACTATTATTGAGCAGTATAACTTAGTCGCATGCTTATACGTATCAAAGCTGATTTTTTGCTAGAACAGAGTAAGGATCACCTTATAAGTCTTGCAGGTTCAAATTTTTTGAGCTAAGGATGAGAAACTATAGGGTAGAAAACAAGTTAATCTGTTTCTCTTTCGATAGGTATGACCAATCCAAAGAAAAGGCACAAGAATCCACAGCCGAAGAATGCTGTATGTGCTCTGAATGAATTGAAAACCGGCGCGGTATACAAAGTTGTAGACCAGACCGGTCCGATCCATGCTCCGATATTCACAATAGCTGTCCAGATAGATGGGCAAACGTACGAGGGGAAAGGTCGCACCAAAAAGATGGCTAAACACGCGGCCGCCGAGCTTGCCCTGAGGAACATCATTCAGTTTAGAAATACTCCGGAGGTTCACCAAGCGATTAACACTTGCCAGCCTGTGATGCCTATCGAACCTGATTTTACGAGCGACGTCACCGAACGAGATAACCATCTAGTGAACGCTTTCAAGACCTTGACCCAAGAACCGAGAAGTACAAACAAGTTTTTAGAGAAAGGTCCTGTAGCGCTTATCAATGAACTGTACCCTGGCGTGGTGTACAAATGCGTATCCGATAACGGCGAGAGTTACGCAAAATTCACGATATCAGTGACTATAGACGGCGAGACGTTCGAGGGAACTGGACCGAGTAAAAAATTGGCCAAAGCCGCGGCGAGTAAAGCGGCACTGGCCAAATTAAGGAATGTTCACAGTTCCTCGTTCTGCATACCACTTCCAGTTCGTGTGTTGCCTAACTTTGCAAATTCTGGACATTGGCACGAACAGATGTCGTTACCTCAGATGCTATCTGATAAAATTGGGAAGATGGTCAACCAGAAATTTAGCGAATTAATTCAATCGAAACCGCAACACGCCCGTCGCAAGGTACTAGCTGGCATCGTGCAGACGCAGGGTTCGGACGCCGAGCTGATATGCGTAACGACCGGTAAGGAATAAATAATTAGATGCCTGCACTCTTTTTCGGTTCGTTTCATTGATTCTTTGTTGCTTTAAAAGGTACAAAGTGTGTATCAGGCGAGCATTTAAGTGTCAGCGGCGGTGCTCTGAACGACTGTCATGCTGAGGTGGTAGCGAGACGGTGCTTGTGCGAGTATCTGTATCAGCAATTGGAACTTCATACAGAGGGTCGCGGGGAAGAATCTATCCTGGAGCGCGCGAATCCCAAAGGATTCAAACTGAAGCCGGGCATTCAGTTTCACTTGTATATAAACACCGCTCCGTGTGGCGATGCCCGAATCTTCTCGCCTCACGAAGAAAACGAATCGGTGGATAAACATCCAAATAGAAGAGCAAGAGGACAATTGCGAACTAAAATAGAATCTGGAGAAGGAACCATCCCTGTGAAAAGCAGCGAAGGAATTCAGACGTGGGATGGTGTGCTCATGGTATGATACATTTTAGATTGGAAGATAGCCTAAACTCTCTTTCACACACAGTTTGCGCTGATATTCCCTTGACTTACAGGGCCAAAGACTGCTGACGATGTCGTGTTCGGACAAAATAGCTCGGTGGAACGTACTTGGTGTGCAAGGTGCACTTCTAAGCCACTTCATCGAGCCAATTTACTTCCACAGCATCGTTCTAGGCAGTCTCTTGAACCCAAGCCACATGTACAGAGCGGTTTGTGGACGCATCGAGAACACGATTCAAGGTTTACCGCCACCATACAGACTCAACAAGCCATTGATGAGTCTTGTCACATCGTCCGAAGTTAGACAGCCCGGGAAAGCACCTAACTATAGCGTTAATTGGACAATCGGTATGTAGGAGAAAAAAGGGTGTCGTAGAGATCACAGAGAAATGGTCAGAAACAATGTATGATTTTATTTGGTTGTCAGGACAAGCCGAAGCTGAGGTAATAAACTGCACCACGGGTAAGGACGAATTGGGGAAACCATCTCGAATATCGAAGCAAGGGCTCTTCAGGAGATTTCACTTTTTACTAAGTAAACTTGAGACGATAGACGACGCTGATAAAGTTAAGTGTCGGCATTATTTAGAAGCAAAGTCCTCTGTACAGAATTACTCGGTAAGTGGGAATATAATAGATCTCTCGTCTCTCGGTTGGGTTCACGAATCGCTTTCGTCATCATTACTTTGTTTAATTTTTCTCTGCAACAGCTTGCCAAGCATCAGTTGAAGGAGGCTTTTGTAAAGGCACATCTTGGTAGTTGGGTTAAGAAACCGATCGAACAAGATATGTTCGAGGTTGACATTCGTATCTGACTAAATGAAGGTAACGATAATAATCTACCAACAGATCAGACAGATTTTCGGTTGACAGATTATGTAGTTCCTACTGCAAACTAGACCGCTCGTACAGCGTGTTATGATATGGCAGAATGCGGCATCAGTAAAGCATAAATCGTAGGATCTCGTATGCATCGGTCCTTATCGGACTCTACTCTAGTCGTAACATATGACGTGTTCAGAATGAAAAATTAATAAAAGCCCGTAGCAGGCTGATTTCTTGTCTTCGAGCCGTCGGAGGTTTCACGATTCGATAGTTGCTCAGTTATAAATATAGGGTTATCGTAACTTTCGATACTTCGAATTTTAATCTTAATCACTAGTCAATTTCGGCAGTTTTATATATTGTTATGGATTAAGAAAGGATAAGACAAGGTAAAATTGTTTTAGTTTCGCGACACAGACAGAAGCAGTTGTGTTTGTTTTCTTTCAACGCGCCGGAATTACTAAGTTATAACGGTGTAATTGATACCAGTGAGTTATTAGTCGAAATTCTTATTAATGAGTATTTAGGAAATAAATACATAGATTCGATACATACTTACTCAGTTAAACTCAGAGATAGTAAAGAGTCCAAAGAAATGCATGTCGAGATCTATAGTCGTGCCTGCAGTATTTTTTCTTAGGCTTTAGTGGTAACAGTGAACACGTATCACGTTACATCCCCGAAGGCTGTGACCGAGTATAGGGTTCGTCATTCGAATTTGTTGCGGAAATTTTACGACACGTGACCGGAATCGGTTCCTTGTCGACGTGACAAATGAATCGTTTCTTTCACATTTCTTCTTCCTCATTTACATAAACACATTCGTTTCTTGTTGTTATTTACTTTTAACCGTCGACAATGAATCGGCCCCTGCCGTACGCTATTATCGTTGATTTTTATAGGGAACAAATGATAGAGAAAACATGGTATGCGTAATCAGCGTGAGAGTATGAATGAATCTGGAGTCAATAGGTGAGTGTAGAAATATATGTTAATTAATAAGTAGTTTAGAGAATCCTAAGATCATTGCCTCACTGTGCCAGTATTAAACAGTTCATGCGATTCTGCCGTAATGACACACTGCCCGGTGTCGGTCCAGTTTTGCGTGAGAAACTTGATACATGTACAAACTGTTTTAAATGTTACAACAGTCGTTATTTTACATAGATCGACGATTATATAATCGATGCCATTCTTGTCATTTTTTTTATGCACAAGACGTGAATCATGGTTTTATTTAATCTTCTATTTTTTATTTGTGCACATGATGC